>JBCJKH010067637.1:0-12810 GCA_039877255.1 Loriculus beryllinus | reverse complement strand
TAAAAATTAATGCTGATAAATCTGCCAGCCTTAATAGATTTACATCTGCTAGGAAAATGGAGAGAGATAAAACCACCCTCATATTACTATTAAAACTGATTAAAAACTTGGAGCTGACTCAAAAAAAAGAAATATATCAATTTTTTTATTACTGATTACTAGGAAAGAAATTTTAACCTCTAAAGATTTACCATTAACAAGACGAAAACAGAACAAGAAATACAAAGGCTGGTTTTCTCCCATAAGAAGAATTTCCTAATTTATGCTAGCTATTGTCTATTAACTGTGTAGAGTTAGACTTCCATTCACACAAAACAAAGTTTTTTTCTAATATCTTATGTATTTCAGATGGACAGAAATAAAACAATAACATAGTAATAGCTGGCATATATATACTAAAAATTATGAGAAACTTTAAATCACTAATAGTCATTTCCTTTAGAGGATCAGTGGAACTTCTACACAAGCTAACAGCTAAGGGTTTAATGTACTAAAAATTGCCTGTAAAGATGATCGTTCTTTTTTTGTTCCCTTGGTAAGGATAGTTTCCTCCTAGAACTTCCTTGCATGTATAGTCAGTTTTTAACCATTAAAAGGAATGAATAAGTGTGTTTACCTCTTTTCTAGAAGAAAGGTTACTGAGTTGTTGCCTGTGTCTTGGGTTTAGGTACTTTAAGCTTAGTTGCAAGCATCCTATGCAACCTTAAGGGAAAAGAAAACTTGATCAGTCCTGCTTTGTGACTGCAAACTAAGAGGTGGCTCTCCTCACCTCAGGACAACACTGATTATTGAGAATAACAGCTATACTACTAGAAAACATTAAAAAATTGGTCTCTACACGTTTCCTTTCACTTTATTGCATACCTTAAACCACAAAAACCTACCTGTCCTTTCACATAATCTGTTAATCAAATAAAGACACTAAAAAAAACTTGCACTGTTTTCATGTTTCACAATTACACCAAGTTACATGGCTATACCATTTGAAAAGATAAATAACAAGCCAGCAAGTACCTAAAACATTGATATTTGAGGCAGCTGGGCTGAAAAGATGGGAGACTCAACCCCATGGTAAATACAATCAAATTCAGATGTGGCAAGGGCATAGTTAATTTTCCCAGTTTGGGCTATAAACTTGTATAATTAAAGCAAAATGATAGCTAACAAAAATGATGTTTTTCAAAATTGAATACCGTTTTTGGTGACTGCTCATGTGCTCTACATATCTCAGAAGTTCAATGAGCACTAACTGTCATTCTAGGTACAGGAACAGAAGAAGTATCTCTTCTTTCAAGTGCAGGTTTCTAATAGTACACAGTTCTGTAGCTTAATTAGAAATCATTAAACTTTCAGTATTTTTAATAAGAACTATGAAAGAACCAGTTTTGCTATCAACTGTCCTTAGGAGCAACATTTCACAGCATGCAATGTGAAAAGGTCAACCTGTCAGGCAGTAATACATAAAATACGAATGAAAATATGGGCAAGAAAAATCATCTTGAGGTGAAAGTATTCTTCTAGAAAACCAAAGTGGTAAAAAGAATCATCCTTTCAGTATGAACCACATATTCTTCAGCTGTGAGTGAAAGCATAGATTTCAAAAATCTGTTTATTACATTAAAAGATAAAAAAATCAAACAAAATTCAGGTGTTAGTCTGTTCAGCAGTCAGCTATTTTGGTCATAATAATTATAACCAGAGTATTAGCATTACAGTTTAACAAACATGTTCTAGACCAGAATGTTAATTCATTTACTAGTTTAAGGCATGATATGCTTTGATTCCATAAATACATCCAGCTGCAGAACAGTTAATTTCCTGGTTTCAACATTATGTATAATTAGCTACTTGACTAATGGCTCATTGCAGACCTCTACACAGGAGGTAGAAATCTACACTGAATTGCCTTTGAGAACTTTTCATGTATGTATTACATTTCTCTGGGCAACTTCATAAAATGGTGGAAAAGCTATTCCACAGAGCTGTATCAAGGAAATAACACAGCACTAAAAGTTTTCCCCAGGCATGAAAATTTTAATGGGTTATATGAAATAACACAAAAACAACTCCTGTCCACAGAAGAAATTGGAAATATCTTTCTTTCAAGGACAACCAATGATATGTTTAGAATTCCTGGTCCTGAAAGCTGCATTAGGCCTTCCACAGAGAGTGTTGAATCTCACTAGAATCTAAGTTTTCAAACTACCAGCTCCCCAATGAGAGAGGTTTTGCAAGTTATTCACAGACCTCAATAAAACCAAATGAACAGAGTTTTCCTGAGACAGTTCTGTGCTTGACTGCCTTTTAAATACTTACTTACTGAAACAGACTTGCTGCCAAACCAATGAAAAATGGTGGTGGGAGTACACTATAAGAAATGACAAAATGCACAAGTGTTCCTTTCCATAGCGATGTGAGAGATTGAACTGAAATCACATTCCATCATTATCTCAAAGATGGATGTGAAAGAGATGGGTGTGAAAGATAAGTGTGAAAGATAGGTATAAGGAGCTGAGATTAGACTCCACTGTCCATTGGTGACAGACGTGCAGTCGAAGAGCTGGCTGCCTGTGATCAACCAAGAAGGTGCAGTAATGTTACATTAAGAACAGAGGTACTTCCCCCTAAGACATAATAAAAGGGGACAAAGGCAATCACCCACCACTGAAGATATAGAATGCTGACCCTCAGGACATTGCTGGACCCATGGAGGTGACTATCACTCCGCACTATCTCTTTCAAATAATAATAATAAACAAATTGACCAATTGCAATACTTGACCTCATTTGCATTTTAACTTACTCTGGGGATCATGAAAAAAATATTTCTGACAGTGGGTTTTATCTGGTCAGACCTTGACGAGTGTTCACAAGCAATACACTGATTTCTTTTTATCTCTTCTGTTGTGATACTTACAATAGGATTAGGAATCTTTATCCTTCAAAACAAATAATTTATTTCAGTTTTAAGAACTAATCATGTGTACTCCCTGCTTAAATGACTTCTCCATGACACATTCTGCATAGTTTTCCTTTACACCACCACCAGTTAATCAACTCTGTTAAAACACAGATCCTGCATTGCCAGTAAGAGAATCCCGCTGTTTACAGAAGAATGTTAACTCTGATAATTTGTTTCCCAATTTCTATACTGCACAGTCACCAGCACTGGCATTACACATAGTCTTCCAAAGTATCTTTTAACTAAATCAATGAGACACCACGTGGATAAACAGACTACAAGGTGTGTAGAAAAATGTCTGGAGAGCTGGACTCCAAGGACTGTGATCACCAATATGAGTGCCAGGCGGCAACTAGCTAGTAATGGCATCCCTCAGAGATCAATACTGGCACGAATACCGTGTAAAATCGCTATTAATGGCCTGTAAAATAAGGCAGAGCACATTCTCATCAACTTGGCAGATGACACCAAAAGGGCAGGAGGTGGTCACCAACACTCCAGAGGGTAAGTCAATTGAGAATGATTGTAACAGGCTGGAGAAATGAATTCACGAAACCCTAAAGTTCAACAAAAGCAGATTTATAGTGCTGTAGCTAGGACAGAATAACCCCATGCCACTACACAGCCAGCAGGCTACAAAGCAGTTTTGCATAAAATTGGTTGGGAGTGTCAGTCAGCAGAGAATAACATATGAATAAGCAGTGTACCCCAGTGGCAATCTTTGGTTTAATTAGCAAGAGTGCACCCAGAATGCTGAGAGAAATCATAGAATAGGTTTGAGTTGGAAGAGACCTGTAAAGGTCACCTAGTCCATCTTGCTCTCTGCACAGTGAGCATGGACATCTTCCACTAGATCAGGTTGCTCAGAACCCAATCCAACCTTGAAGTAACATTCCTTCCTTAGCACAGGAGGGAACAGGAGGAGAGCCAGCTTCTTGTAGAATGTGCATAGTGAGAGGAGAAGACACAGTGAACCCCAATCGCAGCACAGGAACTATGTTGTATCCTATTAAAATATATTCTTAACCTCAGCCCTGCTTAATGGTGTGTATGTGGGAAAGGAATTTCCCTGAGAAGACTTTTAACCAACTTCTTCAGTGCTATGTCCAAAAAGTTACCCACTCATGTAAATCCAATAGGAAAAATATACAAATAAACTTCAAATAATAACAAAGATGTAAAAGCTACTCCTCCCTCAACTGCCACACAACAATTTCCCTAACAGCAACATCCAGAAGTGATACAAAACCAGCAAAGAAAACAACTGGAAGGAGTAATGTATATTTCACTCAGATAATCAGCAGCTGATACCTAGCAAACAAAGTGTTAAATCTAGTTCTAAATTCTGTAAGAGTAAGTTCTAGTGTGTAAATGGAGACATTTGTATGGAATTATTACAGTTTGGTAGTTTTGGTGTTTCCTCTACTGTCTGAGTTTCCTCTCCATTTTCTAATTCACCAAAATAGGAAAGAGCAAACAAAAGTGACCTTTCAGGCAGTGAAAAGATGTGGCTGGTCTTTAAGAAAGCATTTTATTCTGCCAGCATAATAAGCTACCAGAAAAATGAGAGCTTTTAGCAAAATGTCACTGTGCTGTCGCAGCTGTTCCACTACTGTGATGAATAACAGGCAACCCTGTAGGACTGCTGTAGTTCACCCTGCACCAGGGTCATTGACCACTTATCACTGTGGGGATCATTGTGAATAAGGATGGTAGAAAATGTGGAGGTAGCTGGATAAATAAATATTAAACATTTCCTGAACAGGGGAAAAAAAAAAAATAGAAGTGCTATAAAAATAGTTTGCCTCTGAACTGGGAGAATTTAAAGGATCTATTTTATGTCTGCTTTTGATTCCACATTCATCAATCTAAATTTCAATAAGCATAGGGTATGAGGTAAACGTACCTGAAATTGTAAAATAAACTTATATTTACTTGTACACAGCATATAATCAAAACACATAAACCAGCACTGTTTTGCTTTAAACCTGCTTGATATTTGCTTCATTTAAAACAGTTCTATATTCATTAGATGATTAAATACCTGGAGAAAGATATACTTTGTTTCATGAAAAATGCATTATTAATTGGGAAGGCATAGCTTTGCCAGAGAAAAAAGTCAGACATTTTTTTAATTTTACAAATAACTACTCTTTTCTCACTCACCGCTCACAATGATGTTACTATGGTCACTACTAATACTAGGACTCCTTGAATAAATTTAGTATACAGACAAAATAATTACAGCAGTGGCAAGAACAGCTCCCATAAAGAAAACGCAGTTCAAGGTTTTTCAGGTGTTCTACAGTTGGTAAGACATCTCCAGAGAGAGGAATAGAATAAAAATAGCATAGGAAATTTTACAAACAATTTTTCTGGATTTTCTGTGAAATTGTTTTTTTTTTTTTTTTTTTTTTACTTTCTTGTGGGCCACTGAAAACTTGCAGCACAGGAAATGAAATGTGTTTTTTACTCGAGTGATGTGAGTTATCCACTTGGTTTTAACTTGATCCAGTACTCAGTCATATCAGCAAAATGAAATTTAAAACATAATCGCAAAAAAAGAGTATTATTTTCTCCATTCCTGCTTTCCCCTAAACATATCAAGACCAAGCAATAATGTTTTCTGAAAGAAAATAATTATAAAATCATACATTACACTTGGAGATGATAAATTCCAACAGAAAGGGAAAAGAGAAGACTTGGAGGTTCCTAGTATAAAATCCAGCTCATGCTTCCTCCCAGAGTTTCATTTAATCTATCCAGAATTTAAAAAATGAAGTCACATAGAGACCCTTTTCCTGTTCTTATATCAAATGTTATAATTTCCATTTTAAATGTTCCTCATTATGGTGCTGCTGAGGATTAAATTGCAAAACTGTATGCACCAATCTCCCCAAAACCAGAATGTGTTTGCACATTCATTCACTAAGGAAACAAAAATAAACCCATGTGTCTCAGGATCAAAAGAAACTCATAAACAAAACTTGATAAAATATATTAAATTGTCAATAAAGTCAATAAGTATTTTCCACTGTGGAGGTAGGTATCACCAGCTTATTATTATTATTATAATTTAATAAATAATGACTTATCTATAAAAACACAGTGATGGCAGCACTGTCATTCTTTGCATTGAATCTATTTTAAGAACTATTCTTCAATAATTCGGAAGTTTGCAATCACCTTAAGTGTAATTTCACAAATCAGTGACAACTTCTTACGTCCAAACAAATGAAGTGAGGGTGAGTGAAAAGAGTAATCCCAGACTACAGCCAAGTCCACCTTTGCCTTGCATGACAACCAATGCATGTTCTGATCCCCTGAACCAACTACAGAGAGTCAAATCCAGGCAAATCTACTCCAGAATGATAAGTGTGTACATGCTTTCTTTCAGATGTGGAGCAGATGGTTCATTTTAATTTTATATCTGGATGTCTAGGATGAGTAAATGAGCATAAAAGGTTTCCCACTCGGTGCAATAAATCAATGGATAAAGTATTCAGAGACCTTTAATCCATAATATCTTCTACAACAGCATTTTATTAGCCCCAAATTCCCCTGAGATGAGGAGCAGACAAACATTCAAATTCTCTCAATGTTTTTCTTCATAGCATCATTCAGTGTGGCACAGAGCACACATCAGTAACTGTTAATATGGGGTTATAACTACAACTTTGTTTCTCACATTGCTTGTCTGGAAAGAGTAACTGAGATGTTACCCTGATTGGTCTGTAACTGATCTGGTACTTTCTTAAGGGGGGAAAGCTGAATGAAACATGAAGACTGGCAATGAAGAAATTGTCTATCTAATGATGATCACTTATCAACAGTATATCAGACAAGTCCTGAGGCCACACAAGTATCTTGAGAACAAATGAGCCAAAAGAGGTAGCAGTTGGGGGTGAGCATGGATTTATCATCTACCACTTACCATGCCACGTTTCACGACAAATAATGCCTGATAACAAGCAGTATATTCTGTATCAGATCTCTAAGGTCGAGTACATGTGGATATTGTGGTGGCTTGGCCCTTGCTAGCAGCCAGGCTCTCACCCCGCCTCAGGGAGACAAGGGAGAAAATAAGAGAAACAGGGAGATCATAGAATCATAGAATGGTTTGGGCTGGGAAGGACCTTAAGATCATCTAGTTTTAACCCCCCTGCCATGGGCAGGGATGCCTCACACTAAGCCATGTCACCCAAGGCTCTGTCCAACCTGGCCTTGAACACTGTCAGGTTGCAAACATTTCTACACTCAGGGAAAAAAAACTTTTTTCTCCTTTTCCCAGGCTCAACATCACTTCCATGCTCAGCTTCATCCCAGATGTCACCCCTCTCCCCTCGTTATGGCCACAGGTTACACTCAGTCCTTTCAGTGAAGCAATAAGCAGTGATGGGCAGGGTGGTCAGGACATAAGGGTTTCTCTACCAGTCTTTGTTTCTCATTTTTCCCAAGATCTGGTTGAAATCCTTTTGGGCATGTACGTGTTGTGGTGTGACTTCATCCATGGACTGCAGTCCCTCCAGGGATACACCTCTTCTGACATGGGCTTACCAACAGTTCATTCATGGGGACTGTCTGCTCTGCTATGGAGCACCTCCTTCTCTGAATATGGTGTTCCCTCTGTTGTTTCTCACTTTTTGTCTCCTCCTCTCCTACCTTTGGCTTTTTTTGTCCTTTCTTAAAAGGACACTTAACTGGTGGGCTTAGCTGTGTCCTGCAGCAGGTCTGGTGAGAAGCCAGCTGGAACCAACTCTGTCAAGCATGGAGGAACCCCTGACCTCCTCCTGCAAAGACCAGCACTGAAGTTTCCCCACTGCCAAAACCTCACCACAGATAACCAATTCAGTTATCAACTGGCTTTGTTGAAGCTGTGAAAACCCTGCTGCTGAACGGCAGATTGTAAGGCATTGTTTGAGATGTCATACTGAACCAATTAAGAGGCTATCACATTTTGTGACTGTTGCTGAAACTGTTTCATTTTGCAGGGAATAAATTACGTTTTATTATCATATAGGAAAGAACTTGATTCCATAGAAGTGTGGTTAATTTACCTTTGCAATAGTAAATTACAGGCATGCAAAGAAGTAAGTTTGTTATTATTCCAAAGTAAGTTAAGTTATTATTCTGAAGATAATTAATTTTTCATGCTTACACCATGTATTTTATGTTAAAAAGCACAAACTGAAGAGTGCAAGCGAACACTGAAGACCTTACATAGACACAGCCAAACTGACCTCAAGTGTGCTATACCATGATGCAGAAGCACCAGGGTCAGGTAGCACACGTCTTCACATAAGATAATTTACCCATTTTTTATAGTAAATTAACATGCATAGAGTTTCATGTTACAGCTGCTAGACTGCTAACAGAAAGTATCATAAAATCATAGAATCATAGAATAGTTAGGATTGGAAAGGACCTTAAGACCATCTATTCCCAACCCCCACAACCATGGGCAGGGACACATCACACTAAACCATGTCACCCAAACCGTATCTTTCTCTTTGACTGAATATCACACCCCAATAGATAAACCATAATAAAGGAAGAATGAAGCCTGCAGCATTGGACTGACGTTCAATGGCCTGAGGAAATTAAGAGATTCCCAAGATAAGGAAGTTCTCAAAATACAAAACAGACGACTGATTTTTATAGACCAAATGTTACATAGGCCTGTAGAACTGCAGCTCTTAAACTGTGCATGAAAGAGGAAAAAAAAACCCAAACCAACCTTCAAATACAATTTCAGACACTTCTTTGAAAATCTGGCTTGAAAAGGGAGGAAAGGCTGCAATCTTCCTCTCTCCTGGGGATTTTAATGAATTAAAACCATTTCAAGTCTGTGGAAAAAAAAAAACCCCAACACTGTGGTCCTTGTCAAATAATATTTTCTTTTATTTTTTTTTCCTCATTACTGCTTCAGAACATTGTAAGTCTAAACAATAGAAAATAAGGAAATTAAAGTTGTAATTCAAACAGTGAACTCCAGAATTCCCTTTTGCTTTCAAACTGTATAAAACAGAAACTTCATGCTCAAAACTCAACAATACATATAAGCCATTATTTGCATATTATTTGGCTGCTAAAGCTATACCTCTTACTTCTATTAGCAGATTGGCCTTACTCTTGCTTTATACTGACGTATATTAGTAATGCTGCCCTGATGTTCTGGATGGCTTATGAAGTTGATTAAAACACTCAATCACCATTCTTTTGAACACTGCTCTTTCTAAATCCAGCCTCAAGATACTGAGAGGCAGATATGCTCTGAAGCTTGCATTACTAACATCTACCTCTCAGTTAGGATGTTTTGTAAGAACAATTAGTATCAAATGTTGTATCTGCTGCAAAGTCTAGCTGCTGTGTTCAAAAATACTACCTTTTTTTTTACTCTTATTTTTAGAACATTCTAGTTCCAAAATACAGAGCAACACTTTGAAGCAATAATAAACAGCAGCAACAGAAAACAAAACTTCAAATTTCCTGTGGCCATTTGATTGTGGAATTGCATACGTAAATAAACTACATTTATAAAGTATAGTGATATGTACATAGTGCTAAATACATTAAAAACACTTTAGCAATGTTTTACATTATTACTATAAGCCAAAAAGAAAAAAAAATATTTCATTGCTTCATGGATTTATCTTCATGATTTAAAATACAGCAACTACTTTGCTTTGGATTTAAGTATTTTATCCTAATATATCCATCTACCTAGCCACTAGGTTGATACAGAGTAGACTAACACAGAGGGTGCAAAGAACTGATTTTCAGTTACATACATGGACCTATCATTTGAGTATGACTGCTATTTTCAAAACCTTCATACTGTGGACTAATAGCATGCAACATATGCCCTGCCATTACACTACTTCCTTCTGACAACTTTTTCTGACTTCAATTTTTTTCTTGCTTCTATATCCCTTTAACACTGTTTTTGGCAATAAAGTATTTCACATGCTATGTGCAATGGTAGCCAAAATGAGACTTAGTAAATGTCATAAATCTTAAGGGACTACATAAGCATTTTAAGAATCTTATTAAAATGAGATTATGTATTTCAGCTTGTTGTGAAGTTATTTGACATAGTGTCACATCTAATACTACTGATTAATAATGTACACTTACAGTATGCTAGATGGTATTGAGTTGAAATGATGGTTTTGTATGCTTTTAACCTGTCTTTGGATTTATGCCTCTTTTTTCTGCTTTTGATCAAATCTATAATTTCTATAAGGTAAGTTAGAATAAAATGCCATTAGAATAGCTCATCTGAATGCAAATAAGCTTTTTTTACTACACCTCTCAGGGCTTATCTTTTTAGTACACTTGCAGAAAGAAGGACAGTCTGATTAGAACAAGGGGCTAATTCAGGAATGACTTGATAATCCACTGATAATATGGCATTTTTAGAATATGTTTTCTGCTCTAAGCTCCAGTGACTAAGGATGAATCATAAATTGTACTAGTCAATCAGCTTAGGATTTGTGGTTTACATGAAGACTTATGAAAATTTAACTGTACTTTATTATCTGGAGCAGACATCTATGACACACTACTGTCGTAGGTCAGAAAAAATACTGCAACAAAGTATAAAAAAAATAAGCATTTTGTTTACTAGTTTTTGTTTGTCTGGTTTGTTTTTAATCATTTGAGTTCTACCCTAGTGTCTGTGATGCAGTGTTAATGGTTGAGTTTTCCTGAGAGTCATATAATATCTATTTAGGTTTTCTGAAGACCTAAATCAATACATCCAAAGCACTGACTTTTTTTGAACTGCTTTCCATCTATGTACCCTGCTTTGAGCAGAAGACTGTACTTATGTCCTCCCTGTGGCTGATCTTTCCCTTTACAGGGACAATTTTCACTACTACAGTATCCGTGTTTATGGCTGAAGAACAAGAATGGATTCTCACTCAGACAGCTTATGTCCCAACCTGTAGCTAAAATATTTTCATGTAGTCCAAGGCACATTCTGGCTGTCAGGAAAATACTTTTATTCCATATTTAAACATCTGGAAGGGGTCTCAGAGATGACATTAAACCCTCAATATCAGCAGACAATTTGCTGAAGATAAATTATTTCTTCCTAACCCCTTATTCTCTTTGCATTACCTGGTGTCTTCAGAGAGAGCACTGAAAGCTACACAAGTATATACGTTTAGCAAAGTTACTAGCTATCTGAACAGATACATTTAGCAAACTACATCATTCTTAGGACACTTAACTGAAACAGTATTTATTAATTTTTTTAAGATATTTTAACAAAAGACAGTTTACTAAGGAAAAGTGTTTTCAGTAACAATTAAGACCTCCATTACCCCTATTAAATAGCATTGCTTTCTTATTGTATGGGTAAAACTGTTAAACTGAATGAGGCATATATTTATTGTTGTCATTTTTACATATGAATTCTGTTATGTTGCAAATTATCAGAGTAAAATTAGAAGCAAAACATGATGTTAAAAAAATTTACAGTATTTTTCCCTGACCTTTGAATGTTAATGTTACTCTTCACCTCTGATATTGTTCTCTCTTCAGTTTGTCAGAAGTAAATAGCAAGCTATTTGCTGCTACATCCAGTTCAACTGCAAGTACCACTTTTTTCCGTTAATCTTCACAACGTACAACTCTTCACATTACTCAGTCTTATTCATTTTTAGGTTTTATTTGTTTCTTTTCAGGCACAGGGAGAACAAAATATAAATCAGACTTAGTACCGCAAATTTCGGTTTGGGGTTTGGTTTCCTTTCTGGATGGCAACCATGAACACTATGGGTGACACCAAACTCCTTACTTCTCCCACACAAAATTCCATCACCAGCTTCCCAAGCTGTACCTTTTAAAAGGTAGACATATTGGACTATGAGTGAAGATATTTATTAATTACATGTAGACCAGTAGCAATGGCTTCACTGAAGGGGAAAATTAAATGAGACTAACTAACCAATAGGTTAACAAAAAGAGAAAATTAACGTATTGGTGTATCGATTTAAGTGTCAAGTGTCCATAGAGGCCGTGAAGGGTGATAATGGATTTTAGTATCACCTTAGGGACAGATTTCCATTGTGCACTGTAACAGTGCTGTTCAAGTCATTATACGACTGAAGTATTACTAGTTCTGTAACAACTTGGGTATAAAACTTGACTCTAGGTTGAATTGTGGTGCTTCAGGGAATCCAGGAGAAAATTATTTTACACATTCAACAAAATTAAATATAGTTTTCATGCCTGACATCCTCATTTGGCAACTTGAAACAAATCCTGGACCAAGATTATTCTACAAAAAACTGCAGTGATATAACCTATGCTAGTATCTTCAAGACAAGGAGACAGTGAGAAGGAGGAAGCTTAATCATGTGTCCCAAGACATCAAGAACCACAGGTTCAGTAAGACAAGAGAAAACAAATGAAAAAAAAATGGGAAGAAAGCATGAAGTAAACTGACATAAACACTCTTTGCATACTTGAGTTATGCCTGGTTATGCCCACCTGAATACATATGCAGACACTGCTACTCCGTGAGAAAATCACGTTAAACAAATCTTGAGGAGTTCTTGCCACTCCCAAGTAAATCAGCAAATCTAACCTTTGGATCAAATCAGACAAAGATAAATCTCACAAGGTCCAATGGCTATAGTGACTATACCCCTGATAGACAAGGATTCTTAATCAATACTTACTTCTGGTATTTCCATTTTAAAATTCAAATGCAAGCATCATATCCATAATGCAATGTTACTGAAACTTCCTCTAATATTCTCATCCTAATTAAAATGAGGCAAACAGATTAGTTTTAATACTAAGTGGCATTCTTTTTATTGAAGCTTGTTTCCTCA
>JBCJKH010067632.1:0-13734 GCA_039877255.1 Loriculus beryllinus | reverse complement strand
CTGAGAAGGGTCCAGGCACTTTTGATAACTGCAAATAAAACAATTCAGTTAAAAGAAATAACCCAATTAATCAGTATGTGTTTATGAACCTGAAAGACATAAGGAAGCATGCCTTAGTATGCAGTGATAAGTACGTAAATGCATTGTTTCTAGGTCCACAGAAAACAGATCACAGTCTGAGCTGACTAATGTCAAGAGTGCCTTGGAATCCGATTCGACATCAGAATTAGAACTTGCATCTGCAACACAGGTAAGAGGATATGGCAGATTTATTAACAATAAAAAGACAAGTAGGAATTGCACCGTTTACATTCTGGAAGAACTATTTAAGAGATATTTTCAGGATCATCAGTTAAAAAAATCATAAAACCAAATCTTTACAGAGCGTCCAAATTAATGTTATGAAAATAAATCTGCCAGTGTCTCAAACAGTAAGTTTAATACTGAGGTGAACTGTGACCCTCCTGTACAGAAAGACTTCAAACTACAATTTACAGCATCATCTTTTCTCCATTCCTCTAGTTCTCAAATTCAGACTTCTAGTGGCTCCTTCTCCTTGTCATATATCTATTCTCAAGGTCTTTTGGTAAACCAGGAGTCCCCAGAAACAGAAAATGGCTAAGGAATACAGGAAAGAATCATTAGACCAACTTTCGTTAGCAATTTATCTCCACAGGAGGGAGAGCAGAGTGGGCCAAGGACCTCTTCCTGCTGGAATGGGAACACTAACAAAGAAGGCTCTGGGTTGAAAGTTTCTAGACTTGCCTAATCACATTGTTGTACTGTATTTTAGACAGGATTTTGTGGAAGTTATTACTCAGAGTTGTTTTACATATGCATGTATGCATATATATGTTCAAACATACATTATATATACATGCATGCATATGTATGTACAAACATGCATTATATATTGAATAGATCAGGTCACTATACACCTTCTTACCTGCTTATTTTTTAACCAAAAGGTTTCAAGTTCAGCCAATACCACTAGTAGGGGGAAGAGAGAGATGTTTGGTGGAGTAACTTTTAGTTGAGAATAATTTTCTCCTCTTCCACAGCTATTTTTAGTCCTGGACTTCAAAACATTTTTGTCAGATGGAAAATCTGGAAATTAATGGAAAATAAGAGCCTCACTTGAAATTAGAAATAATGAGACACCAAAGTTTCACATATCTTTCCTGAGATTATGCATGGAAGTTTGGGGTTCTTTTTTTTTGAGAAAATATAAACACAACCCAGTTATTAGGATCCATTCCTGTGTTTTGATTAGGAAAAAAGTCTCATTTACTTCCCTGACATCTTTACATTATAAACAAGAGTTTTTCCCCTTTGGAAAGCCTAGCACTAGTTGTAATGCATGATATTTTTCCTGTCTGTGCAATAGATTTATAAATTTTAGTAATGGAAAAGGTCTAGTGCATATCATCCACTTGAGACAGACTGTGTTTTCACATGCTTTTGATCATCTTATCTTTAAGTACCTCTAACCCCTTTTTAGGAGGCTGTTCCTCAGCCTAATAGGTCTAAATGCCAGGAAGTTTGTGCTCAATCAAGATGTGTGTAAATCAACTAGACAGTCACAGAATTTAAGTGCTGTGGCTTTCTGTAAAAGCAGTTACAAATTTAGTATTTAACACAGCTACTTTATATGGTCTAATTCCTGTTTATCTTCCACTAGAATAACTGCAGAGGCAAAAATCCACATTTTCAACTCAGTGTAAGTTGAGTCAGCTGAGTTTCCATACTATTATCCAAAATGACTAGTATTTCAAAGTAAAAATATGTGAAGTTGAATCAGCCAACTTGAAAAAGAAGTAGAGTGTAAAATTATTATCTGTTGTCCTGGTATATTTCATGGTTTGTTTAGTCTTATCGTAAGCTGCTTTTTTACCAAACTTTTGATCCATTCAAGTCAATGAAATATTGTTAAACTGGTAATCAGTAGTGCAGAGAAGTGACCTGAAGTGAGATTGTTTTCTTGTTCCAAGTAGTTTACTTAGAAATTTAGTGTTTAAATTCACTGCCTGCTTTGTCCTGCGTATACCTGGACTGTCAAAAGTTGTAATTTCCCAACAAACACGCTCGTCTGTCTTGACTGCATTCTTAATCTGCTTGTAAAAGAAATCACGTTACAGCTTTTATCAAAGCATATGTTTTCCATAGTTTGTCCTCTATAGATCTTGTCTCTCTCATTTATGGGTAACTTTTGCATATGCAACAGACTCTGCCATACCCTAAATATTTCATCTTTTCAAACTTGCTGCAGTTTTCCATCAGCATTTTCACAGACAATCACCTTCATCACTCATCTTTGACATGTTAGATTTAGTTCCTCAGAGTGAAATACTAAGTAACTAGATCATATTTTCATTAAAATTATGCAATCTTCTTAACAAAATCCTGTGTTTATCAGCACTTATGCCAACACCAAATCACAAATGTAAGCTTTGAATTAATAAGAAAGAAATGTGTTTGAAGGCTGGAATGGGCAACAGCATGGTAGCTGTCACTGGGTGCGGTCCTCTTTTCACCATCCTACTTGCATCATACATTACCTATTATTAACTCTTAAATTGCATTGGCCCAAAGTATCTTTGTTCTTTATTTTATCTGCCATTCTGTAAAGTTCCTTGCTGCGCTTTTATGAGTACTGAGATACCTACAGTGTTTGGGTGTTTTTGAAGGCTTATTTTTTCTCTTATAATTACAAACTGCAGAGGGAGATAATATGTTCAATTGTATATGCATGAAGTCTGCTCATATTTTAGCTTTCTAAATACCTCCTTGGGCATTTTAGATATTTTATTGCTCACACAGAATGCATACACAAAACCCCTGACATGCTAAACAACCATACCTAATTCTAGCATGTCAGCACTCTCAGGCAAAGTAATACACAAAGCTCATAAATCTTAGAAACATGTAGTTTGGGGCAACAATATTTAGAATGAAGAATTTATTCCCCACTTCTCCCAGATAAGACTGATGGCCCCAGTTCTCTGTGAATGTGCCAGTTAATTTGATGAAATTAAGAGCTACAAGGGACAGATTTAGCTCATTATTTGAAGACCTGCTCAAAAGTTAAGACTATAATTTAAGCCTCTCACCAACAGTTAAGGTCCAACAGCACATAAGCAGACAACAAGAGCAGGAAAGTGTGTGCAAATGCATTGGAATGGAAGATTTTGTCCCTGAAGACAGCAGCCAGTGATCAGCTACAGCACCTCCATGGTAGAGTGGTGAGCATATCAAACCACAGTCTATGCAGAGTGTCCATGCCTCAGACATACCCATTCCACCCTGACCCCTACCTCCTTTGAGGGAGTCCCACTCCATCACCAGCTGGAGATGTGTAGTTCTCCAGTGCCAATACTCATTCCCATCCACTCTATTCCACACTAGCAAAAGGCAGCATGTTTGTTTTAAGTGGGGTCTTTCACTTCTGCGTATCACCACTCAGAACATTACTGCATTGTCTACATCCAAATGCAGCTTATACAGTTCTTATTAATTACTTCTTTCTCTTCCCTCTGGCTGTGCATCTAATGGAGGGGAAAGCATATTTCTGAGGGGAATATGTGGGAACAATGTGTATACTCTGACATGTGACAGATGTGCCATGCCCTACATGTGACAGATGTAGAGGACATAAGCATTTTTTGTTCTTTTCCCCTTCACCTCTCTATTGCCCCAGTAAGCACACTTTCCCCTTCTGCAGCACTGCTCAGTCTGAGCATCATGATTTACGGTATTGTCCTTGACCTAAGGAAACTGCAGTCACTGGAAACAAATGATTAAGAAGTGGAAGTAATCAAAATTTGCAAGAGCCAACTTATAAATAATGAAAAGCCTAAGAACATAACTAATGTCTAGCAAGAGTTTTGTGTCAAGAAACCAAATATAATTCTTTGATCAGATTACAGGTCAGGTTGATAAATGTTGCTGTGTGACATTCTGCAAGATGTTTGAATTAACTTACCATATTCTGATTTTAAAATTAGCACCATACCATATGAATAAAGCAGCTGCTAAACAGATGAAAAACTGGCTAACCTGAGATCTCAAGAACAGTGGTTATATACTAGGAATTGTAATCACATAGGGGCTCTTCTGCAATTCCAAACAGAAACCATGATCTTTGGTTTTATTGATCTGAAAATAAAGATGCAAACTATTCCTGATAAAATTGGCATATGATGCAAAAAATGTAATGAAAAATATGTAAATAAGGGAGTCATTGCCACCCAGTCTTGAGCTGATGGCCAACGCGTCTGTACAAAGACACATTCCAATACAGTCACAAAATCATACATTTCAGAACAAGAACGCAGGCTCTACTTACAAAATTATGCTGGAAGGCAATTTGAAAAGAATCTATAGTTCAGAGTGTACGAGGATGTCAACATGAGAACATGTAAGGTACTGTGGCAAGAAGAGCATGCAGAAGCAGGCATAATTAGTGGGAGACAGGCGATCACCCCATTTCTGTATAGAGAAAGAACAAGACAGATAACTGGAATATAGGGTTTTCTTTGGTTGTCTGTATGGCTATTAAAAAATAGAGCTATAAAAAAATAAAGAGGGAGAATAAAAGAGACACAAAAAAGGGTGAAATCAGAAGAAAATGCCTCATAATGAGGTAATTTAAAATCTCAACCTCTTTATATCATTTAAAAGACAGTTAAAACCTGATTCAAGACATCAGTATCTTTCAAGAGAGAAAATACGGGGTACTAAAAAGATCTTAAAACCACTGAAAAAAAGAGTAAAAAGTGATAGTTGGAAACTGAAAGGAAAATGAATAAGAAAAACAAAGAAAGCAATTAAATTAATTTGCAAATAAAGTGATAAGATTAAAGTCTCTTTATAACTTTAAATTAAAACCACACACTTTCCTCAAAGACACATATTCCAAACAACCTCAGTTTATTCTCTGTGGAACATCAGTTTCAGCTTGCAGATGTTGAGTGACAAATACTGTCGCATGATATATAAACAAATAGAGGACTTAAATCAGTTGCCTCTTCTGCCCTAAACTCAACTATTCAGTGAAATAACTGGTTTGTATATAGGACTGGGCTTTGGCATGTTTTTAATGACAACCTGGTATCACTTCCTGGCCTCACCAACTAAAAAAAAGTACTTTTCCAACAACACAGACCAGAGACAGACAGTGTGAAAGCAGAAACAACAGATCCTCAGTGTAGATTTTCTCTCATGCTCTGTGCTTCCCATCACTTGCAGCAAAGTCCAGAAACCAACACAGAAGAATGCATGCAGTGCCTCCCCCCACCACCTGGTCTCACAGAAATTGTGCAGGATCATTCTCTTCTAACCTTATGTGTATCATCAACCCAGTATATATTTCACTTATCAATCTATCAGAGAGACTGAAGACTCAGGAACAAACAGAAACTTTAGCGATAGACTGACAAACAGATGTCATATTTCCTAGGTAAAAGTCCACACAGACATACCTATTTGACCATGCATTGCACATGACTTGTATGTCTGGAATATTTCATCCCAACTGTGCACATTCCACTTGCAGTTCCAGCCCAATATGCGTGAAATGAACAGCATTAGTGTTTTAGCAATATGGCTCAATGAATATTAGAAGTACAGTCATCAAAATATAATATAAATTAATACATTAGGGACCATGGTCAGGCAAATGGCTAATGAATTTAACCTCTGACAAATATGAGGGAAAGGATTAGCAGTCAAAGCTCTGCTTAGCCAAAAACCACTTTGTGCTTTCCTATGCCATCACTGAATACGGTTTGGTTTTGTACTGGGCCTTTTGTGCAAAAAATAAATAAAATGTTTTTAATAAAAGAACAGGGGGAAGCTTGTCATGTGCTTCCAATGGGATCGACTGATAGTAAGGCGCAGAAAAGAGAGCTGCTGACTGTAAAAATCATCTGTGCTTCCAGTGAAATCTGTAGCAAATGTGGCTCTCCAGTGTGGCCTTAAAGCAGAATCTGAAAGAAAACCACAAAATTTACAGGGAAAATCAGTTGTTTTCTTCCTTGAACATACAGAGTGGAATGCATTGCCACAGTCATGATACTGGAGAAGGAACAATTAAGGTAAAAGTCTTACACAAAATAGCCAGCTCTTCCCTTTATAGCCCAATTCTCGCATTGTCTTTTCCTGGAGGTCTCTATGTCTTTCACACATCTTGAGTAAAAATAAAAGTCTGGAAAAGATCAATTACTCTGCTTCCCAGAGGAATGATCTCTGCTACAGTGTAAGAGAATTCAGCGGAGTTCATTCAGGGATGCAACTAGTTTTGCCCAAGCAAAAGGCCATTTCAGCCTGCAGGCAATTTAAGGAAATAACTTAGAAATGTGGCAGAGAGTATGTCATCCTCTTCTGATTTATTCTTTTCTCTTTTAGGCACGATCAACTAAGGAGCAGCGTTGGGGAGGGCCTTTACTCTCCAGAAATCACTCTTTGGAGGAGGAATTTGAAAGAGCAAAGGCAGCTGTTGAGGTATTGCTCCATTTCCATTTTCATTTGCAGCTAATATTCTATGGATTTCTTATCTTGCAACACAGGTATAGGAGAAAATTAGAACTGGATTGTTTAAAGCAGAGACAAGATACATTGCCTGGAGTTACTAATTTAAAACAGCAGTTTCTATCTTAATAAATAAATAAATAAATAAATAACTTAGTTATAAATGAAGATTAGACAGAACCAACTTCTCAAGCTCGACTTTTATTGCTATAGCAAGTAGGTCAAGAAAAAATCCCCATAAATGTAAGTACTTCCAAACTTAAAGTATAAGAGTGAAATATATTTTTTCCCCAGGAACTGAATATGTGCATTAAGTTATTTAAGCTCAGGTACAGACCAGTTCTCCACAGTGAAAATGGAATTCGGAATCATTGATAAGCAGGATGATTACCTGCTGTCATGGATAGCAGCACGTATAGCAGTAACCATGCATCAATTTTTATAATTAGTGGCAGAATGTTAAACACAGGAGCACTCGTTTCCTAACAAATCAATTTAGTTTGAAAGGTGCAGGTATTTGGATAGTTCTCCTACTGCACTTCTGGTTTGTTTCACTAACTACTTTTTCCAACATGAAAAATGCCTCTTGAGTGTTGTCCTATATCACTAGTCCCAGTTGAGATCCCAATCCTATCTAGAGACAAGATGGCATATCTAGTTTTTTTAACAGAAACAAAGAAAAATTAAACGTAAGTATTGAGCTTGAGCATCAAATCTTCTCAGGGGTTTAGTCGGTAACCCTTCAAAATCCCATGACCACAAAGAGCAAATGCAGCTGCATCCAACAGAGGATAAAAGTTCAGTTTGCCTTATGTAACAGCTACTGAAATGAGGTTTTGGGGTGGAAAGGATAGGGCTGTGAAACTGGTTCCTCAAAACTGATTATTTTTTACATAAACTGCAGTCCCGTTAGTCTCAAAACATCTAGAACACTTCAGGGATATTTGGATTTAGGTTTAAATTTTAGTGCCTGTATTTTAATACTCCTCTAACTCAAGTGGTATACCACTGTAATTGCAGTGTTGGCAGTTGAACTATTCTAGATTAATATTGGTTGATTACAAACAAAACAAGGCCAAAATAATATGGTGGTCTCTAGCTAGAATCAGGATTTCTCATTTAAAAAGTTAATTTGATTTTTATGATATGCTAAGGTAAGACTACATGGTTTCAAGTATGTATTCTTAGTATTGTACTGGACACCAAAAAACATCTTAGCGTACAAGGCTAAAATCAACACAATCCGTAAGCTAGCTGTTTTATGAACTATAAAAAAGGCATTTTTCTTGTATTTTCTGACTGCACTGTTTTTGTCCTATCAAATAGATTCTTTATAAAAATCTGCTAGTGACACTGATATCACATATCATACACATTTGCTCCTGGTCGGAAAGGAGAGATTTGCTTTCAGATTGCCACTGCTTAAAATGCTCTAGGTGTTACTAATTGACTAATTGCATTGCAGACTGATCCTTAAAATGGGACAGATTGTGCTGTAATCTGTGACTGTTGACACAGGGAATCTGATGATGGATATCTTTGTGTTACAGTTAGTGGTTAAACAAATGATATCAGTACTCTTGCAATTGCCAGAAACTACGTGTGATAGGGAGTTCTCAGCCATTCAGCAGAAATAAAAATTAGTTGAGGCCAACGAAAGACTATAAGATATTACTAAATTAGTTTACAGAGTAAAGTATGAAGGAGAATATACAGTAAAAAATACACCTGCACATTAAAAGGTCATTCTGAGGCAACAGATTGTTAAATGCTTTGATGTAGCCTCACAAACAGCTATTAAAAAGAATCTAATTAAACGCTTCCCTAGCTGTTCAGCTGGCAGTCTTACATTATTTTTTTTTTGCTTAAAATAGAAACTTGGCCCAGGTAGTTAAAATGTAAAGGAAAGGATTCTTCAGGATCTTATACAGCAGTTATTTTCATTTGCATATGAAAAGAGTTGAATTTTCATCATAGCTAAAATGAAGTGCTAAGAAAGCTAGAGTGATTGAAATAAATTGCAGCCCATCTCAGAAAGATTAGTACTTTCTTAAGCAGAGAATAGATACAGTTCACAAATTTATTCTTTAGGCTTTGGATATTCCTATAATATTCTTCAACTGGGAAATCTCCAAGTGGCAAGATTAGCCAGAAAACTGATGAAGAAAAGGAAGCAAATCTCAGGTTCTTTGTGGCCTAGTTTGAAAGGAATTAATTAACAATTCACTAAATGAAGACACCAAACTTTATCCTCCACCCAATATTCACTTTAGAGCTTTGGGAATGGTTTTAACGTGTCAAACTTTGAGATTAATGTAGATCTGCAAGGTAATTCTTTCATAAGAAGGTTTACAGATGTCTATGCTATTGGGGAATCTTTTAAGAATAAAGAGGTGAGTAAATCAGCTTTTTACACGAGAAGGTGAAGATTCCCTTGCAGTGACTGGGTGTTTGCAGACTTTGCTAATTTTTCTGTCATTCTGGAAACTGGATATTTGATTTTTGCATCATGCCTTTGCTATACACGAGGGAAGCACAGATGGCCTAAAGTCTTTGTGATTTCCAAGTGCCAGTGCCATACCAATTATGTTTTAATGTAATCTTTCTAATAATTAACTGTTTTACCAAACATTAGTAGTTCTGAATTCTGGATTCAAGTCCATCCTGTACCTATATTCGGTTAAAATGATTTTTATCATCCCCCATCCTGTTGGTAACAAGTTAAATAAAAAAATCAAGAAAGTGCAAAAAGCTTCCAACTGAGAAATGTTTCAGATGGGAAAAAAAGCAATTTTGATATTTTCTTACTCATCAGTTCCTTGATGTAGAGATGAAATTGAAGATGCGACACTGTTTCGAAAGCTTATGCAAAAGAAATTTTGAGCTGTCCTTCTCAGCGTCATTTTATTTACACCACCACGCCACAAGAGCCATCTGCTGTATACTACACTGTTAGAAGCATCAGACGTATTACAGCTAAATTATGAGACAACAGCAGGAAGAAGATGGGATTAATTTATTCTAGACTAGGAAAACAGAGTCCAGAATCATCAGCTTTGTGGTTCCCATGATTACCAATTAGAATACTTTCTGTACCTATGGTATTCCTGCATCCCTATTTCAACATCCCTTTTGGATGTGCCTAAGATTGCCTAAAGCACATTTTAAACTGGGACATAGGAGCTTAAGTATTCAGATGTGTTTACGTGGTAGTCTCAAATCACAGTGGGAACCCTTGCCTTGATATACATCCTATCTCTAAACTTTACTAGAAAGGCATAGTTAAAATTTTGTTTTGAGAAGATATCAGCCAAGGAAATCTTATGTTAGCACATAATTTAACTTACTATGTCTTTCACATTGAAGAGTATGTTGATGCAGCAATTCAAAGAAAGGACAACCACAGAACCTTCCTTTCTTCTGCATTCATCAGGAAGGAACACTGCAAATTAATTTTTGGCAGTACAGGACAGACAAAATTCTACTGTAAATGTTATAAAAATAGGTAAATTTAGAAATCAGCCAGCAATATTCAGAAAGTACACCACCCCACACCACCACCTTTCTTTGTATCATAGGAAGCAAAGAGCCTGGAAATATTTTGCTTCACATTGTTTAACTGCTTCAGCATGTTTTTAAATACTAACAATAAAAATAGCATCTTTGACAAAATGCAGAATTTTCTGCTTGGGAGTACTGAGACAGTATGAACACTTTTCCTGGTTGTCATTCCACCTAACTGCTGCAGCTGGCCTGAGAACGTGTTAAATGTGTTCAACTGGTCTGAAAACTTTCAGTATGTCCAAAGTAATTTGCCAGCATTAAGGTAGCAGAAACATTGAAATGAGATAACTGGCACCATCACATAGCAAACAGAATTAAAATTAGATCTAGGAGTCTCCATCCAAAGCCAGATTTTCTGACACACTCATTCATTTAACCCTCCTGCCACTGAAGCCGTTGAAAAAATTGTTACTAAGAACAGCTGAAACAGACATAGCCCTTTAAACAAAGTCTGTGTAATATTTACAGTCCTCTTCCTCAAGGACATTAAAAAGCTCGGCTATTGACACTACTATTTGTCACAGCAACATTATAGCATTTTACCAGGTGCCATAATTGGGCATGATCCAGTTGCTCAGTGCAGCTCTGCCACACCAGTTTTGGAAACCCCACATTCTCGGTGTACTTAGAAAACTGTATGTGGGACATAAGCCCGTTTGGCCCAAACAAGAAAATCTTTGCTTATATTTGTAAATTAGCAGCTGGGTCCTGGTCTGTGTCCAAGTGGCATGTGATGCACTGAGACACATTTTAGCAAATCATGTCTTCTCCCCATTGTATTTTCTCTTCACCTTTCGCCCATTATAGATAGACATTAAGCATAGCTACTTGAACGCATGGTAATTCATTAGCTTTTTAAGTGAACTATGCACATAGTGAACTTCTCTGTGAATTATAAAAATGTAATCAAGCAGCTAAATTTGAAGACTTAAAACCACTTACATGCTTGCTTGCAATCTGCAGAAATGTGTTTTCCAAATGCCGGTGCTGTATCATATATGTTTTAATGTAATCTTGTTAATAATTAGCTGTGTTTTACTCAAAACTGGTACGTTTGAATTTCTTAAAAATGCAAGCAGGGGGATTTAGGTCCATCCTGTACATATATGAATCAAACCACTGATTCATAAGGGATTACTGTGGGGGAAAAAAAAAAAAGCAAAGAGTCTAACATAAACATTATATATATACTTATAGAAATATCATTAATCCTGTAAGACTAAGAAGGCATTACTAATTATTTTTCAGCAGTGTTACTAATATTAATCTGTAGGAAAGGGAAATTTCCAGTCCTTTACCTCCTCCTGAATCTCAAAATTACTGCCAGTAAAAACATGGTCAAGTAATTTTTTTATTCAGGGCAGTGCAGATTTGCACTGAATGCAAAATAGTTGATAGAAACATCTGTTGAACAAGGTAGTTTAATGGATTCAAGTGCCTCTGGTCACGGCTGATATGAGTAAAAGAGGGAGTGATCTGATTCATTATCCTATCCTTTTCAACCCCTAAATGGACATTTCCGCACAATTTCTCAACTGTTTATAAGACACTGTTTCCTTCAAATTTGGAATAAAAGAAAATTTTGAAACCTTGGAAGTTGTCATTTAACAGAGTTGTCAAGTTCTGTTCACTCCAATGACAGAGTAAAATCTCCTCTGCAGGAGTGAATGATTCACATTTGTTTCCTAATCCACAGAAGAACATAGCAGGTACCTTCACAGATCCAGTAATTGCCTAATTCAGACATTTCTGAGTCCCCTGGAGCAAAGTGCTGGATATCAGGAGGCACATGATGACATTTTGGCAGTAATAGTGTGTGCTTTCCTTTTCCCAAGTACCTAAGGAGGGTTGTAACAAGCAATGCAGTCACAGACTAAGCTTTGTTTTCTGCAAATCATGACTGGCTATGGAGCAGTAGCAAAGTGGTCAGTTTTGTAATGAAGATGCAGACAAAACTATCTGAACTGATTTATACTACCTTCAATTCATTTTGATTAGCAACTCATTCTCAAATAGTTCTGTCTGAACCTCAACAGAATTATTTGTACTGTTCTCTCTGACAAATAAGTTGAGAAACTGTGCCCTGCATAGTGTCAGTTCACTGAAGTTCTGGCCATGACCTTCTAGGAACTGGAGAACATTGCAAAGGTTCATAGTGCTGAACATACATTCTGCTATGGAACTGCTTTTCAGGGATTCTGACTGATGTGTGGAGGCTAAAAAGACAGCACCTTAACTTGGATTCTCCCTTTTTTTTTTTCATCCTAGTTCTGTTTCTTGGTATCAGTTTCTAGGAGCCATTGTAGTTCCCTCATTTCTAAATCTCATTCCATCATTTCTAAATCTCATTCCATCATTTCTGTCTCTCTTGCATATGCATTTTCCCTCAGCTTTGAGAGGAATGTTAATCTTAGTGTAAACTTTAGGTCCTCTTATAGACTCCTCTCACCAGCACAGTATATGAGGTAGTATTAAGATTTCTCCATGTCAAAAAGCCCCACTTGCATTAATTCTCTTGTGCAAACACCTTCTGTCTCAGCTTTAACATTACCCTTTTACATAATTGAAAATGATGCTTAATGTACCAAAATGGGATGCTTGTTCTCTTTTAAATGGTTTTATCTATTGTTATTTTTTAATATAAACAAATGATTAGTTAATTTATTTAATTTTTTTGGCCAGGGACAAATAGCACTCATTTCCTTTACATTTTATGTAATAACTTGCTGTTAGCATCAGTAAGGTGCAGTGTAAGCTGCTGCAAATCCTGCTTCAAACAGCAATAAAGAGTTTCCATTGATGAAATGCATTCCAACACAAAAGAGGAAATTTAATCACGGAATTCCAAATACAAGCTGTAGTATTTCAGTCAGTATGATTAGCAATAGAATATTGCTCAGAATTGCCAGACTCTGACCACTGATAGAAAGAAATTGAAAGCTTACCATTTTATTTTAAAGTTTTGTTTTCATTTATTCCCTCTTTTTCCTCTTTTTCTTCTAGTCAGACACAGAGTTTTGGGATAAAATGCAAGCAGAATGGGAAGAAATGGCTCGCAGAAACTGGATTTCAGAGAACCAGGAAGCACCAGGACAGGTCACCATCTCAACCATTGAGAAGGTAACACAAAGGTTTTTAATATCCTTCCTGTGAAACTTTGAGATGAGTCTCAGCTATTCAAGGCAACCCAAGAAAACTCCTTGGACACAAAAGCTAATTTTGCCCAGAAGAGATCATTCTCTTTGACTGTCTGGGAATGGGGTAGATTAAAAACCTTATCATAGTGAGAACACATTTAGACTTGCACACTGCCAGAATTCAGCTAGAAGGATCACAAAGCAAACTGCTAGATTATGGGCACTTTTGAAGATGGGCACTTAAGGAAAAGCACCAAATAAAAAAACCTTAGTAGGCACATTCAAACACTGTTGAGTATAGAAATGATGAGATTCTGTCTCTCTTCTTCATTCCCTCCATCATATGTTTTAATTTAGAATCATAGAATAGTTAGGGTTGGAAAGGACCTTAAGATCATCTAGTTCCAACCCTCCTGCCAGGGGAAGGGACACCTCACAATAAACCATGCCACCCAAGGCTTCGTCCAACCTGGCCTTGAACACTGCCAGGGATGGAGCACTCACA
>JBCJKH010067631.1:9440-23875 GCA_039877255.1 Loriculus beryllinus | reverse complement strand
ACAGGGCAGAGCAGGGCAGCGCCTGCCTCGGTGCAGCTTTGCTGCCTGCACTGGGACCGCGCCTCTGCTGCAGCCCCTTGAATGGTAAGCCTGGTTCTTGGCAGTGTATCTGTTTGTATACTGATCTAGCTAGCTGAAACAGAATGAGTAATACTAATTGCTGCGGTTAGACTCCTTTTAGTCTCTCTGATTTTTACAGCTCTTACCATGCACAGGACAGAGCAAGGCTCCCAAGAGGGGCAGAATTAACTAGTGAAGTAATAAATCTCCTGATTACTGTCAGGTGCTGGGGGGCTGCACGAACACCGTAACTTTGTCAGTCTTTGGCTGAGTAATAATAAATGAAAAAAGGAACCCCAGAACATGCTCCTCTGGGACCTGGAAACAGTCCAGCCAATGCAGCTCTCATTCTGGCCCGTTTGTTACCGCAAAAGCAGAGTTTTGTCTGGATTGCTCTCTTGTTTGGGGATGGCTGGAGTTTTTGTCTAGTTCCTGGTCCTCTTCTACACCATCAACTGTGTGTAAGACCTTTGCAGCTTACCCCTCACCTCTATCTCCCAAAGGCACTGTATGTCTAAAGACTGCAAGGTGTTAACATATTCTGGCAAGGCTGGATGAAGGACTAATCTAAATGTAGATCCCACCTGAGATCCTTCCTAAACCTGCAGCAAAATCTCAGTATCAAAAAATGCTGGACGAAACAAATGCTGTAGGTGTCCAAATGTCTTCCCAGGCAGTAGACTTAATCCTCAACTATTGTCTTGAAATGGCAAGCTACCATCCTTACTACACTTATCACTTGGCCCTGTTCAAAACCCTATTGCTCCTTTGCAATGCCAGATGTCATTGGCAGTGGAGTTGCCATGAGATCAGCCTGGTGTACTGGCCTCTGTCAGTAACTATCCCAGTGCTTATCATCACCAGTAGGGCTCTAATATTGAGTTGTGTTGAGCCTTCAGAAGGAAAGGCTGCCTCGCAGAGCACAGGCTGGGAGAAAGAGTTTGCACTGTGATTTCTCAGAAGCAGAGGCTGGGGTTGTGCCTTTGGTACAGTTTGGCTACCCTGATCCAAGCTCAGCCTGCACAGATGCTCTGGGGAAGGTTCTGGGTAGCAGGAACTGGTCTGGGTGGCTGTGGTGGCTTTTGTCCTTGAAGTTCACTTTTATATGAGCTTCATCTGTAAGAAGATAGTTGACTTTAATCCCTGTAGCCTGTGAGCTGGAAGGAAATGGAAGGGAAAAGCACTAGCGTTGCTGTGCAGAGGCTGAGATCAGTGGGAAATCACAGTTACCTCCCAGATCTGCAAAATGCCAGCTTCCTTAAAAGTAAGCACTTAATGTGGAAGGAAATGAGGAGACTGATAATAGATATTACCCTAATGAATAAACAAATGCTTTAAAAGATGGACTCCTCATGCAATGTGGTTTTTTTTTAACTTGGTATCAATTTGCATGCTAGTCAATTTGCATACATTAAATACATCTCCCCTTCTGCATTGAGTTCCCCCTCCCCTTCACTATAACATCTCGTTACAGTGCTGCTGAGGCTGAGGCGCTGGTGGCTCTGGAGGGGATATTAATTTGCCCAACACATGCTGTGTAGGTTTTTATCACTTGCTGCACATTGGCCCTTGTGTCTTTTGAAGTCGCTAGTGCCTCCTAGGGCCTTCTGCTTCAGGTAGTTGAAATGGAAAAGAAAGAAAGGGGAGGAGGGGCTGCCTGGAGGAGAAATGCACAGGGAAGAAAGGGGATTGTTTAGGTTATGTTAATTCAACAGGGAAGAAAATGAGCAGCCTGGAAACCTCTCTCCTCTGCCAGAAAGCCTGGGCATCTTGGGTGGGTGTGTGGTTACCTTGCTTCTTGTTTGAGATTAAATATGCCATCTTCCTGTGAGCCACATAGGAAGATCCTGGTGAGGAGGAATGGGCCAGTAAAAGCCTCAAGAGGAAACAGTGGGGTGGATGAAGTGCTTGCTCACTGAGCTCTGCAGTGCGCCTTGGCTTTGGGATGGGAGCTGGCTCACTCGAATGTGCTTAAAGGTGGATGTGGAGGCTTGTGGGTAGCAGGCGGTAGGATACCACGTTGTGGTTTAGAGTGCAGAGCTCCTCACGGAGACCTGGGATGTGGCAGGTCTCTGCTGCTGTGGGAGTCGGTGCTACTCCATGCCTCATGTACCCCATGCCTCATTTTCCCGATGTGGAAGATAGGATTAATGGTGCTAAGCGCTTCTAGAGAGCTTCAAGATGTTCTAGGAGCATGTGCTGAGGGAGAGGTAGAGGGAACTGCTCTCCATGACTTGGATGTCAGTGAGAGAGATGTCTTGGTGAAAACATCATGGGGTGTTGTGACGTCCCTCTGTCTTCGATAGACAGAGATGTAATTCTGCAACTGTGAGGTCAACTCACAGGCTTCCAAAACGCTGCTGATGCTGTGGAAAAACCTGCTCCTGTTGTAGAGTGGAGCCTAGGGTGCGTGTGTGCTCACAGTTCCAACTACTGACCAAAAATCCTGGAAATCTTTTGAGGAAAGAAAGGAAGAGAAAATGTCTTTCAATTAGTTCAGCATTTTTCAGCCCGTTCTGGGTGCAATCAAGAACATTGTACTGAGCTCAAGTGCTTCTTTGAAAGAGCCTTAAAAAAAAAAATCATCTGGGAAATGAATAGAGGAAGTGACCCAAGTCTAATCTGGACTGATAGACTGAGGAAGACACATCCTCACCAAGTAACAAGGTCCCTTTGCTTTTCCTATGAAACGCTGGTTGTAGCCAAAACTCCTGCAATGTGGCAATTCAGGAATAAATGTCAGCAGCTCCTTCATGCCAAGAATATTTGGATGTCAGCAGAAAGAAGAAATGTTTCTGATAAACTGATGCAAATGGGATGCTGGGATCAGGGGTGAGATCAGCCTTAGGTAGCTCTGATCTCATGCAATTTCCATGCATGGAAACCACCACAGAACAAAAGGGTCTCTGGTCCCCATCCTCCTCAAGAAGCCTTTGATGTAATAGCTTGTTGTATTTCATGTAAATACCAGCAAAGGGGCATGAAGTGCATGGCATGCAGGCATTTTTAATGAGAAAGGATGTGAAAATCTGTACCATGATGAAGCAGGCTTTGTACTGTGTGCAATTTGAGCACAACAAAAGGGAGCTCCTGCCTTTGTGAGCGTGTAGCAGTGTAGCTGGCAGGAAGGGTGAAAAAGGCATATGAAGGTGAAATATCTCACCCTATATAGTGATCATGACTGCCCAGGGATAGGGAATAATCACTATACTTGTTGTAGGGTGATCAAGTCTAGGGTGAGAGTCCACTGCAGCTCATTTCTAGCTCCTTCGGATCAGAGGCAATGTTGAACTGGAGTACAGAGGTGCCTGTAAGAAAGGCAGATCTTTGCTGTGAGTTGTTCAAAGTGGCTGCTCTCAAACCCAGCCATGGGCCAGCAGGGTTGGATGGAGATGGCTGTGGTGTTTGCACAGGCCAGGATGCAGAATTGAAGAGGCTTGGTCAGAGATGCTCTATTGGTTTACTGCAGTTGACTCTGTGCCACCTCCCCGGTCCCGGAAGTGTACCACTGCATGCTGAGTAGCGCAATGGATGCTTAAGCAGGGAGGAAGCCCAACTCTGACCCACAAGATACCCTTTGGTTAGAGCCAGTCCAGCCAGTCCTAGTCTGAGAGCTGCTTCTCAGAGGCAACATCATGAAATGTGTCCTTTGGAGGTCGCCCTGCCATACAGGATATCGTAAGAGCTGCCGAGTGAAGTATCCGGCCCTGCTCCCTCCTGGCCTGGCTGGCCTCACTGGTGAGATTGTTTCCACAGCAAGAGAACAATACCTCTCCTTCCATCCAAGAAACATTTATTATATGATACGTTTCAGATGTCTCTTCAGGGAGGAGGGGAAAGGCAAAAGAGAAATAGATCTCTTTTTTTTAGGGCGGCACAGCGTGATCCATTCCATAATGGATTAATTATCCCCGCGTGCAGGCAGGGTTGTGGGGGGGAATATTCAGAGCAAGCGCCAGGGTTGCCTTCCAAGCAGAGCAGATGTAGATATTTCTAGCCTCTTTTTCACAAAATAAAAGGAGTGATTAATAAATTGGGAAGCTTTTGCATTCATTATAATTCCCTCCCTCTCCTGGTTTTCCTTTTCCCTTTGATTGCGCGAAGCGCAGAGAAAGGTAAGGAGTATAGGAGCCTATTGTGCTGCTTTTTCCCAAGCCCTTGTCAATCTCCCTGCTTGCTTTCATACTTCTGACTCTTTTTCTCTCCCTTTTAAACCCTCAGAGGTCAGAAGCATTTCCTGGTTTTCCTTTGTGTGCCCTGAAGGAAATGGTTTGGGCCAGATAATCTGCTGGTATAAATTGGCACTAAGGTACAGACTTCACCAGCTGAGTACTTCACCATACTTCTGGAAGCTCCCTTCCATCCATCAGATGGTGTAGGAAAGGAAACCATCCCCCTGGGCCTCCTTTTCTTCAGCTGGGGAGCAAGGCATGGGATTAATACTGACAACTGCGAACACTACCCAGGTAGAATAGAGCTCCAAATCCCATGAGGTAAATGCTGTTATGATGCCATTACCTCATTCTTTCTCGGGTTTTATTTCTGGGTGCTTGCTGTAGGCATGGTGCTGGACCAAGCCTGGCTGACAACCCAGCTTTCTTTAGAAACCCTTCTGGTCAGCCTAACCTAGAAAAACTCTGTGGTTCTTGCAGCATGGTTGCTGATGTTTTACCCCACCTCAAGGGAGGAAGGCGTTTGGACCTGCATGCAAAAGTAAGCCCTGGCTGTGGAGCTCTCAGCGAGTTAAAACCTCAGCCATCATTCTGTCCTCCTGTAAACGTTTGACTCAGTTGGGCTGAAGGTTAGAAAAACAACACAAAAACAAAAATATCCCCTACAGAGCCACCACCTGTTTGGATTGTGTGTGTGTGTGTGTGTGTTTTTCCCCTTTCCCTTTTTTTAAAAAATGAAAAAAAAAAAAAAAAGCATTCTGGTGACCAAGGGAGGAATTCGCTACGTCTTGGAAAGCCTGTTTTATCCTTTCTGTCTGCCTGCCTCTTGTGCTTGTGTGTCGTTTGCTGATCTTGGCAGAGGGCGAGAGTTTGTGGAGTGTGAATGTAAAACTTCTCCCTCTCCCGTGCTGAATGCAGCTTAGAAGGATGGGTTGGCCTGGCTGCATCCCTCCAAAGAGCAGAATAAATAACCAAAACATGGAGAGTTTCTGTCCAGCTCAATGTTGTGTTCGGCCACTCTTGGTTGACTGAAGAGCTGGAAATGCTGTTTCCAGTAATAGGTTGACTGTTGTTCTTCTGCTCGAAAACAGGTTCAATGAAGCATTCGTTCTTTTACTGCCCTTTTCCTCACTGCTCAGCTTTCCTTCAGAGCTGGGTGACAAAAGCAAAACTGCATCCTGATGTGTTTGAATTTTTAAGTGAATTTGCTTGGGTGATATTCCCAACCTTTCCCTGGTACCTTTCCAAGCATGTTCACGCAATGAGACTTTTACTGGCAGGGGCAAAAAAATCCCATGAAAAGCAAATCTGCAGGTTTGGGTTTTTTTTATCACTATTGATACCTGCAGTGCTAAAATATCCTGACATGGTCTTGAAACAGATTGGAGAAGATTCTGATGAATAATGAATTGTGATATCTTTTTATTTGCCTTCTGGTTCTCACTGAACTCTTAAGGCTCATGAGTTTTTCTTTATAATCATGGAACATAGAAATTGATTTTACCTGGGTCTGAAATGATGTCTGATATAGCTGAGTTTGATGAAATGCAGATGTTGGTCCCTCAGCATTTCTTCAAATGTTGGTTTTGGTCCAGTTTGGACCAAAAAGGAATATTATTCTTTTTCTCCAAAACTTTGCTTTGAAAAGGAAATTCTAGAAACAAACTTTAGCCAAGGGATGATGTTATATCCCTCAAACTCAGCTGCTACTTTGAAACCCTAAAGTTTGTTAGCTTCATCTGTACTGGTAAAGGGCTTGTGAGAGTCATAGTCTGGTGGGAAAGGTCTAGGCTTGTCTTTAGTCCAGTATCTTGCTCAAAGCATTGTCAGTTTTGAGATCAGACCAGGATTTGAAATCCTCCAAGGATGGAGACAGGACAGCCCATACCACCATTCGACAGTCTTCATGGGAGCTGTTGCTTTATCCAGTTGGTTCTATCTGGCTGTTTCAGTTTATGCCTGTTGTTTCCCCTCTCCATCTTCTTGGTAACCCACACACAGGTACTGGAAAGCTGCTGTTAGGTCCACCTAAGCCCAGCTCCCTTGGTCTCCTTATGGGGCAAAAAATGTTTGGGGCACCATTACTCTGGATCATTTATGGTCTCCTTCCCCATGCATGTCACAGGACTTTCCCATCTTAAGAAGGTCAACAAGGCCAAGATTTCCTAGTTTTCAGCTGGAGATGTGGGGCAGGCAGGTGACTAACACAATGCATAGCCATAGCCTGGGAAAACAGCCAGCATGGGTTTCTGAGAGCTGAATTTGCGCAGGCATCCCTGCTTCAGCTGCTGTAAGTCATTTGACTGTGAGGTGCACTGATGGAATGTGTCTGCTTCAATGTGTTATTACTTTCCAGCAAAATATGATTTCATCAGAAGACAACTGACCAGCTCCTTTCCTAATAAGCACCACCAAATCATCTGGTGTTATCAGCGAGAGAATGAAAGCTGACAAAAATGTAATTTGAAATGCAGAAATAACTAAAGTTAGGAGCAAAACTAACTTTTCCACTCCGCTAGGGACTAGTGCAATGCCAGGGGATTCACTAAACAGCTCAGTTCATATTTTAAATATTTGCTAAGTGAATGTAGAGGCAATTGTTTGGGGAAGTATTTGTCAAATAAACTGAAACAACAAATGCATTTGAGGAAATTAGATTTGTCCACCTGATATTGCGGAAACAGAAGAGGCTAAATTCATCAGATAAACTGTTCGTCTGAACTGTTTGTTCTCTTCTATCCACAATGCAATCGTTATTTTAGAGAGACTACAACTATCATAGGCACTGTGCAGAAAATTTATAGGAAACAGATCTCTAGCTGCTGAAGCTCACAGTCTGCATGATGGACGTGGCAGATAGGGGAAGATTTAGCATTCAGCAGTTTGGGGAAGGAGGAGACTGTGTCTCAGTCTACAGAGTTATGAATTATAGCTGTGCATCCATATGAGCAATTCACTAGGTTTATTTTGTTTTAGCTGGTTGCAACAGGGTGATGGCAGCTGCCACCTTGGTGTTCATGGTGTGTGTTGAACCTTGGGCTGAATCTGCAGCTGGGAAGGAAGCTTTGGCTTTATGGGGAAGTGGCAGGTCAGGTCCTTTGGGTCTTGAATGCAGTCTGAGGAGTGTAGAGCACTGTTTCCCAGTATCTTATATAAACTCCATCTCATGTCTTCCTTGCAGGACCTGAAATGAGGAGGTGATTGCTTCAGGGCCTCACAACCACTGCGATTTAATCTGAGGGAGCTGGCCTGTGGGCAGGTGCTGTCCATCTTGTCAGTTGTATATAGGAAGCCTTTGGTCAGGTGCTTAAGGCAAGATGGGTAAATGTGACTCACTTTGTTTTGCAGCTAGGGACTGCAGAAGTCAACTTTATGGTTGCCCTGGCTTCACAAGGCACCAGGTCTGGAAAGCAGAAAGGGGCTCTTCCAGATTAACTGGTGTGATTTGAGGATGTTGAGACTGCAGAGCAGAAGGGGTGGACACGGTCTCTAAAGCAGCCTGGAAAAGCTGTTGAGAAAAGGAAGAGAAGAGTGAATTTGATTCCCAAAAAAGCAAATCCAAGGATATAGCTCAAAGATAGATTCAGGAAAGCAAATGGTGCAAGACTACTGTTATTAGAGCATGGGCTAATTCCCAAATAGCTTGGGAAGCTGAGATCAGGTAGCTGTGAGTCATCTCACAGGAGATGACTGTAGTTTGGAGATGCAAGATGTAGGTTCAGGAGCCAAATCTGAGCTGTAGATAGCAGAAAACTGAAGCTGTGGATTGGGCTTGAAAAAAGATGAAGTGATGTAAGAACCTGTGACAGCAAGAGAGGGCAGAGCTCAGCTGTAGTGGATGCAGGGGAGCAGGTAGGGCAAGAGATTCGGTGTGCAGCATTTGTCATGTTTATCCTGTAAGGGTCTCAGCTGAGATCCCGAGGCCTGTCTGGGTGCCAATCTTTTTACCTCTGAGACCTGAATCTCTACACCGGGGCTCAATCATTGAGTGTTAGGCTGGCAGTGGGCTTCCTTTACTCTTCCTGTGCACAGAGGATTTCCTTCTAGGGCTGTCAACCTAGTGTGTTACAGTGCAAGAAAAAATTCTGCCTCAAGTCTCTCAGTAGAAACCTTTTATAGTGGAAATGTATTTCTACAGGTGTAGAAAATATTTAACACAGTTAGATAAAATCCAAAGCAAAAACCTGTGAGTTAGAAAACAGAGGTCTTCCTTTCGTGGTTGTTCTTTGAGTCTTTCTGTTGTTGGCTTTCATCTGGTTGTACTTTGAAGTTCACGTTTACCTTACATGGTAGTTAGAACCATGGGATGGAGTCAATGAGATACCATGAAATGGTGTTTCCAGGTGTTTCTTTCCATGACATACCTATTGGGCTTGATCTGCAGCCCATGATTTTGACTTGATTTTCAGACTTGTTGAAGCTTTGCCAAGCTAAACCCAAAAACCACTCAAAACTTTCAGCTCCCAGCTGTATATGGAGTGCTGAGGACTATCTCCTCTGTCTGCATACTCCCCTGCAAGGTCCAGGTGGGTAGTAAGACCTCAGCTAGTTATTCAAACTAAACCAGACCCAGAATGTCTTGGGTTTTGCTTAGTTGACCTCATTGACTGTTTCTTTCCTGTGCTCATACTAAAATCCCTGCTAATGCTCATTACCCTTGTGTGATGGTAGCTGCATAAAATCAGATGTTTCAGTTGGAAGAGACTTGCAATCATCTAGTGAAACTGTGCGACCACTTCATAGCTGAGCAAAAGTTAAAGCATGTTTTTAAGGGCATTGTCCAAGTGTCTCTTAAACACTGACAGTCATAAGGCATCAACCACCCTTCCAGGAAGCCTGTTTCAGTGTCCGACCACCGTCTCAGTAAAGAAATGCTTCCTAATGTCCAGTCTAAACCTCCTCTGGTGCAGCTTTAAACCATTCCCGCACATCCTCTCACTGGATAACTGCGATTTAAAAAAAAGCCTCAGGATATGCTCTCTTCTTTGACTGTGGGCAATGCTTGCGTTCTAGTATTAACCCTCTGCTTCCCTGAGTGGCAGCACAATTTTGCTGTACGCATAATAAAATTTTCAATGATATCTTCAGAAAATAACAGCTTTATATGATCACAGGCTGATAATTCGTGCTAGAGAGTGGTTTTGTCAGACACCCATTTGGCTAATGTTTTGTCAGCTAGCGATGAGATGCACAGAAGGATCCCACTGGAGTGGGAACTGCGTATATGCAGCAGGGTCCCTGCATGACTTTACCTCCTGGTTGGTTGTGGTTTGCCTGTGGTAGAGGATGGGGATGGTCTGGAATGACTTTCTTCTTTGTGGGTAGGCAGAACAGTTCCTTGTGATTGGAGGTGGCCAAAGCAGGGCAGGTTGTACTCACCGGTTCTATGGGATGAGAATATGTGCCAACTGGAGGTGAGGGAAGGATTTGCTTTGTCTACACTGAAAATTCAGGTTAGGTTTGCTGCTTTTCCTTTGTGTTCAGTTTCAACAGAGGGATTAAATTTCTAAGAACTTGAACTCTTAGGTTTAGCAGCAAAGCCTTGGATTTGGTCAAAAAAATCTTGACCATAAACCTTGATCATGGGCTTCTTGTCCTCCAAGCTCATGTTCTGTTACCCCGTGAATGGTACCCCAAGAGATACACCCACCCCAGCTCCATCAGCTCCATGGCCTTGGCTGTCCAGGGGGATTAGGAAGGGGCTTCTCAAGGGGAAATCCTCCCCAGGCAGTCATTTTGATCCAAAACAAACCCACCTGTCGGAACTCTGTGTTTCTGTGATGCAGAGCAGATGTATGTTTAGGCAGGTGCGGTGTGGGATGGCTGCCAGCATCAACTGCATGCATTTCCTACACAGAGACCCTCCAAAGATAAGTCTGCAGTTCCGATGAGGGGTATTGAGTTTTTTGCTGCAGGGCAAATGCTGTCCACTTTGTAACACAGCTGCTGATGAAGTCATGTCCTTATTCCAACGAATTCTGCAAAGAGGCAGATCTGGCCTTTTTCTGTCTGGTAACATACTGGCTTGCCTGTTTTCTTTCAAGGTCTTGCAAACAGGAGAAGAAACTTATCCGAGTGATATGTCAGTTGATGGCAAGTATCATCTGTGCTGTGCTGGGAAGTTTTGTTATTCTGTATGCTGCAGTTGATGGAAATGTGCTCTCTGTTTCTGCAGTGTGTCTGTGGAGGGGCTGTTGTGCCTCTTGTCTTTTGTGTTTTGCTTTTTCCTTAGCTTTCTTGGCTTATCTGAAGTGTGTGTGTGGGGAAACTCCCAACTCTCCTGTAGCTATGGCCATTCTGTGCATCCAAAGGCATAGGTCTGGTACCTAGAGGTGTACTGATTCCCAAGCAGGCACATGCAAGTTGTGACTTATCATAACACATGCCACGCGGTCGGGTTAGCAGTGCTGCATCTTCCCATTGCATGGCTGCCCTCCGAATACAAGGGTGACAGATGGTCTCACCTGCATGGCTTTGTGAAGGAGCTGCTCAAATTTTTAGCCATATAACTTGCCCTCATGCAAAATAGTCTTGCAGGAGTCTGTGTGTCAAGCATGGGAGGAGGCCAGGAGTTGATCTGCAGGGGCAAGATTCATGTTTCTGCTGTTATGTACTGCCCACGGGTCTACTGATGGCTTGGGGTTGAAGCCAAGAGAGGAGGGAGGAGGATGGAGCCTTGCCTCTATGCTAGCAGCATCCCCTTTGACACTTAAATGCTGGACCAGATGTCTTGTGCCACTTCAGTCCCTGGCCCAGCCAGATAGAAGCAACACTAATCAGCCTTTAAATGCTGGAGACATTAGGAGAATTATCTCCATATTTCATAGCTCTCTTGTGAATATTTTGGTACATCACAGATGCTAGACTGGGTATGACTCATGGAGTGGGGACTCCGCTTTACTGCAGGTTATATCCTGAGGTCTTTCCCATATTGCTGCATAAGGCTGCCTAGCTCCAGAGTAAGGACATTGAGTACTCTCCAAGCCCAGATTATTGTGTATAGCCCTTGTTGTATGATACCGCAAATGAGCGTAAGGGCTGCCCAATGTAATAAAAGGGCAGAGAAATTAACTTGATGGAGAAGGCTGGCGAAGCAGCTTGTTTGCCATGTCCCTGAGGAGACGGAGCCATTCAATGTCTTTGTGGAACAGGCTCTGTTGCTTGATTCGTACGCATCCTGTACATTGCTGATTTATTTAGAACTCTTTGTATACTAAACAAAGAAAGAGAAAAAAAAAAAAAGGCCACTCCAACACACCAAAGCAAACCCTTTCTGGGCTTAAAGCTGGTACACTGAAGCTTCTGGAAACCTGTGCTGGATAATAATCTTTCCATTTGTACTGTCAGACTCTGTGTGTGATTTCCTCCCTTTAACTGCATGAATGACATCAGGATCTGCTTTCCTGGATTAGCCCCCTTGCAGCAATGGCTGAGATCTGAGCTAACAGCCTCTGCTGCAACATGCAGTCTTTAGCAGAGCAGACAACGAATTAGGGGCTGTAACTTCTTCCTTGTCCCTGGGGGTTGTGCTGGGCCTTTTGTGGAGGAAAATAAGATTATTGCTTGTTTGTTTGTTAATGCAATGAGGATAGAAACCAAACCAACATGTGGCCCAGTTCTGTCTGTCCATCCTGAGATGAACATGAGGAGCTTTCATCTCCCCATTTTAGCTCTTTGCTAAGTGCGGTGAGCCTGTTTAGGTCATGTGTATCTCCTCGTTTCCTCTGTCCTGGTGGGATGCTTAGACATGGGAGAGGCTTCCCTGTGTCACTTGTTTCATTGACAGCAGTGGGATTTGCTGTGTGCTTACAGGTTGTGGAGTACTTAACTAACTTCTTCCCTACCCCCTGCAAGAGTGACTGGACTTTTCCTACTGACTTCAGATGTGAAGGTGAATGAAAAGAGGTTGCTCAGGGCTATATTTACACTTTCTGCTGGACATGCTGAGCAGTCAGCCTGAGAGGTTCAGGACATAGGGAAGACAGTGCTGGGTAGAAACCTGCCTCCCACCCCTCTCCAGCAGCTACAGCTTTGTTTTCCATCACATCCTTTTGAAAAATCTTTTACTTAAGAAGAAAGAGGTTAGCTCTTTTCTCACTGTCAAAAAACACCAACCATTTTATTTAAAACAAAAAGAAAGAAAGAGGGAATTGGAAGATTTTTCATACAGTTGAGGCTTTGTCAGAGCCCGTTTTCCTTTGAGAGGGGGGAGAGACGAGACAGGGAAGCAAAGAAAAAAAACATCTAACTCAAGTCAGGTACATCTATTTAATTTCCCTTACTTCTGCTCTGCCTCCTCCTCTTGCCATGCTCCCTTTGACAGGATGTCCCTTCCAGGGCCTTATGCGTCTCATGTTCTTAAAATTGATTTCTCCGAAGCACTAGATATTTGTTCATCATTCACTAAGCTCTGCCTCACTCAGCTGTTGGCCTCTGAACTTCAAGATGGACTCTTGCCACCAAATTGTCCTTTAATACCCTCCTTACCATAATCATTTCTGTTCCTCTCTCAAGTTTTCTCTGACCAAGTCAGCAGATCCATCTGTGCTGACACCTCTTCATGGCTTGCCCTGTGTTAGAGCCTCAGAAGCAGTTGCAGCACTGGGGATGCTCGTGTGGTTGGCAATGCAAACGGGGGTGAGCAGACACTGCTCCCACTCCTCCCTCCCATGCCTGTCAGCAGAAGTCTTCATTTGTAGGGAGATTTGTCTTGGCTTCTCTGCCGCGGTTCCTGGCTCCTCCATTCAAATCTGAAGGGGTGGTTTAGCAGAATTTGTTTTGACAAAACCAAAAGATATTCCCAGCCAATTAAAAATATGATAATGGAAAGATGGGAAAGAAATGTGACGCGTCCTCTGCTTGAGGGATTTGTTGTTAGCCGTCACTGTGCTTAGAAGGATTAAAAGTGCATGCTGAGGTCTATGTCAGATTGAATGTTAAGCTCCCAAGCTACAACCATGCTCTCGGGAGCAGGGAAGCAATAATTCCTTACTAGTAGGGATGGAAGGATTACTTTGGTAAATTTGCTTATTGACTTGTATTTTCTCATGTGGGCATGTACACGTACAAGCAATTGCAATACTCATTTTATTAGCATCTCATGCTGTGGATGGTTGTAATCTAGGATCGCTTGGATAGCTTGTCCTCTGATGTGGTGTTCAAGATACCTTGCTGTGACAAGGATGGGCCAAGCAAGGAAGGGCTCACTGATGTTGGAAGTGATGTTGGAAACTTGGACCTCCCATCTGAGATCCTGTAGTTTTGTGTGTTTCTCTCTAGGATATATCTGGCAACATGGGTAATGGGTGGCTTGTATAGCTCTTCACCGCTTCCTCTTAGATGCTGCAATGGGTACCCAGTGTTACGTGAGCATTCCAAGCAGGCAGTCTTGAGTGCAGCTCTGAGCTTTTGTGTTTCTGTTTACTGCCTGTGGAAGAGCTCTACATACAACTCGTCCTACGGTGTTGGGTTTGGTGGCTGGAGCCATGTAAATACATGAGAATAAAAATGGACTCATTAGAAGTATCCTGCAAAGGTTCCTTTTGGCTGTGTACAGGGTGTGCCATGGCTGCTAGAAGTCTGTGTCCTGGTTGTTTTTGACTGGGTCAGTAGGCACAGAAAACAAGCCATGGATGGCGTTGAGGTGACACCTCAGGCTATTCTCAGAGATGTCACTCTTAGCTGAAATCAAGCATATGAAATAGAGCAGCTGTCAAGAAACTGAAGCTACATCCATCCTAATACTCCAAGAGAATGGTGTGCTGGAAAGACAGAAATCCTTGCTTTTACAGGCAGGATCTCTGATCTCTTCTTTTTTATTCTTTGTCTCCCTTGTGCTCCTCGTCACTACTATCTGGTCATCCTCTCTGTATTCTCTTACCACTTCTCAAAGGTTAAGAGTCCCCAGAGTAGGCTGGAGTTGCCAATTGCATGAGAAGGTTCCTGCCCTGCTCACAGGAAACAAATCTGTTGAAACATCTGGACGTCCTTTGTGGTCCCAATCCCAGCTTTTGTGTGGCTTCAGGACAGTGGCCCCCATGCTCCTGTTTCCATTCCTACTTGTTCATTGCAACAAAGCCTTGGGTGACATGGTTTAGAGTGAGGTGTCCCTGCCCGTGGCAGAGGGCTTGGAACCTGATCATCTTAAGGTCCCTTCCAACCTCAACTGTTCTGTGATTCTGTAATAAATTCATTCTAAATAAC
>JBCJKH010067624.1:0-10763 GCA_039877255.1 Loriculus beryllinus | reverse complement strand
TAGTTAGGTTTTTTTGCATCAAGCACTAATTTCCTTTGATCATTATTTTGAATTCATTAGTTAGACTTCTCTGAGATCCATAGGTCGACTTTCCATTTTAAGAAAACAGAAATAAACAGACATTTGAAAAAACAATTTTCTACTTCTTTATTTCAGTGATATAATGTTAATTTGATATTATTGCAGTTTATTATATTTCAATATGCTCCCTCATCTTCACCAGTCTGGAAATGCTAGTTTCTCACTGGAAACTCTGACCTCCTGCTTTTTAAAAAATAGCATAAAAAAACCACCAGGAATTATGCAACAGTGTCAAATTCACTGGAAACTCTTCACTTTTTCAGCAAGCTATAAACTTTTCTTACAGATTGAAAGTGATCTCCTGGGCATGTGTTGGAATAACACTGCTCAAATTTAGATCGTTTTGCTCTATGATCATTCACTTGTGCCTAGCTTTTCTGGGGGTTATCCTTCTATTCCCTTTTGTTTCTTTTCAAATGCATTACCAATATTTACTGGATCTAGAAAAGAAACAAAAAATAGACAAGGTTTGCAGGTTTTTAATTGATATTTTTTCTCCCTATTTTATTTTCCTTGTTTTAGTACATTATCCTCAAAACTGAATGTGAATGGAGATGTCTTCTCCCTCACTGGCTGTTTTTTTCTCTCCAGCATGTTCACTAGTTTCAGTCATAAACAGAAGTTAAATAATCATGCATTTCCCTTCTTCCATTTCTGTCCTTTTTGTTATTGCTATCCTCAGGAAAAAAAAAAAAAATAGTATATTTTTAAATAGAATTCAAAAATACAAATGAAGAGCAGAATGTGTCAATTTTTAATTTACAGAAATATTCAGCTATCGTAAATAACATGAAAAATGCTTGTACCCAGGAAGTTATTTCATAACATAGGAGAAGCTATGCTGAGGGTGATGGATCACCTATCTAGGTTAAAGATAATGATGTGGAAATGAATTGTTCTGAGCAAAACCAAAACCAGAATGAATTTATCCTACAGACATAGTTTTAGGTTTGTTGTTGGAAAGCTGAAACTGGTTGCCCTCTACCCAAAGGTATCAATTTTTGTCTCACAATATTCCATATAATTTATGGGTGAATTTTTGTGCATTTTCTTTCCCAGTCTTGCTTGGTCAGTTTTGGTTTTGTGTTCCATTCAGGAAAAGGTTCAGTGGGAACTATTCCTCTCAGCTTCCTGGACTGATAGTAGCATTATCTGCTTGAGAGACTTCTAGGCAAACTTGGTCAGTATCACTATAATGAAATTTCTTCACTAGGTTGCTTTGGCTTATTTCACAACTGTTAAGATATAGCTTGCTATAAGCCTAACAGATCTGGCATGCAGTACTCAGTCCCAGGAATACTGGACAAAGTTACAAGAGGCTTAGTATTTCTAGATACTGGCTTGATGTGAAGATATACGCCTTCATAATGTCACTGAATCAACAATTGGAATTGTATGGCATTTATCTGTGAAATAAGACTTGCTGCTTGTTTGTCATAATGTTGAGGTGTCAGAGTTGAGCAAGGTTATTATCTTTGCTAAGTGTGACTGGTTGTGCACTCATGGAGGCACAAAAACTTTGCTGAAGAGCTGGAGTTTCAAAGTGTGGTTATGACCTCTGGCTGAGAAACTTTCCCAGAATCACAGACTGGTTCAGGTTAGCAGGGATGTCTGGAGGGCATCTCATACAACCTGCTCTGTTCAAGCTAGGGCTGGTTGCCCAGGATGGCATTAAAAAAGCAGAAATACGGGCCTTGAGAGGCTTCTTTTATTTCTTGTGGATTTCATCTAGAGAAGGAAAAAAGTGGTGCTCATGTTCTGTTTGAATATTTTGGCTCATTCTCAATAATCGGAAAGCATGTCACAGGCACCGAATATAGAGACTTAAACCTGATATTCATCTATTTAAAAGAACTCTCATTCATATCATTTTTATTTGCTTACAAATTTGAAGGCTCAAGGTGTGTTCAGAGTATATTTCAAGCAAAAAAATCTAAGCCTCAAACCGTTGGAGGCTGGAAGAATTTTCAAGGGAGAGATGATAATGGTGCACATTCCTTGACTGTCAGTAGTCAACAACTTTGGAGATGGGACAGCAGGCAACATGAGCCCTTGGAATGATCCAGTAATGCAACATTTTCAAAATGTAACAAAAAAACCCCAAACCAAACAAAACAAACAAACAAAGAAACAAAAAAAAAAAAAACCCTTACCGAAACCAACACCATAAGCAACAAAAAAATCTCCACCGAGCTGCCACCAAGATAAATTAATAAACTGAATTGAACAATCACATTTAAGGACAATATTTTCTTATTCACATTATTTCTTATTTTTGACCTGCTCCCAAAGCAACTGAAGTAGACTAAAAAAACCCAACCCAAAACTGCTGAAAAAATACTAGGAAACGAAAAACATGACTTGATAACTAGACTGGAGATAAAATATGCATCAAAAATGGGTAATAAAATGATAATGCCCTACCAGATTCAGAAATAACTCTCCTGAATTATCCTTCCTGAAAAGAATTCTGCTTCCCACAAACTGTGGCAATATTATTTTTTTTCTTGTGTGATTTTTATGCATCATAAATAATGGAAAAGGCTCAATATCCCAAAGGTAAGTAAGTGTATTTCAGCAGATACGTAGTTTGTTTTCATGGTAAAATCAGATTATTGGTTGTACATGTAAAACTTTTAGTCTAAGTTTGTTTGGGGTTTTTTTCATGTGAATTCTTGGTTAGGTCCCCTGCCTAGTGTTACTATGTTTATTAAGATTTACGAGTCTTTGCTGTGATTTACAGGGGAGAAAGTCTTCTAGAATAGGAACACTAGAGTAGTTAGAGTGTGTCCCTGTGCAGAATCAGTGCTCAAGTTAAAAAGCAACCAACCACCCTCCTCCAGTCCTGGTAGATGTAAATAAGTCTTGCTGGAATACTAATTGAAAAGCTTAACCTTTGAGCCAGGGACAGTGTAAAACTCCTTTTGCTGAAGAATAACAGGTGCTTAATTATTTGTAGACCTTCTATTCAGGACATCACACTGTCCAAATCTGTCATGGAAGGACTGATAACAGTAGTTATTTTACTGCACAAAAATCCTGGGAGGTACTGACCTTTGTGTAATAAGTGGGCTTCTGTTTTTCTTCTTTTATTCTTCATTTGCTGTATGATTGCTACTGTTAGTACTGTTTAGGGGGAAACCTGGAAGACCACAAACTGACCACTTGACACTGAGGTTTCCTTTTGCCTGCTTACTGTAACTCCGGGTTCCCATATATAAAGAATTAATAGTGCAATGGCATTTGCCTCTCAATACCTGCAAACACTATTAGCAATCACAAGTGGTGTATGATGGGAAAGAGAACTTGTGACCATGTAAGTTTCTAGCTACTCTGAAAGCAAAGAAAATGCAAAATGTTTTAAATTGGGCTAGATACATATGCCAGTTCTGTTTCAACTTGGGAAAGCTGGGAGAGAAGGAAAGATCTGGAGAAGGGAGAGAAAGTGGGAAAAATCTGGGGAACTCTAATTGGAGATCTATTAGCATCCAGAGTTTTCCTTTTTGAAAGAAAACCAAAGTAGAAAACATTGATCTCATCACTGAAATCATCATGTGTAATGTTGCCTGTTTGATGTGTCTGTAGCCCTCATCTTAATGTTTTAGGGAAGAGAAAAAGAGGCCAGCACAGTTAGAAATGAACTTAAACAGATAAATGGAACACAACTGTGATGTACCGACAATTTTAAGTGACTGATTACAGCTTGCTTGCTTTATAAGTGTAGCAGCTGTGCTAGGATAGAAAGAGGCCATGATGATGTGCTGCCACTATTAAAATGACAGTAAATATACTGGTTTCTCAGATGAATGCTATTCTTAGTTTCTACCTTATTCAGTGTCTGAATAACACCGTGTGTGTTACAACAGTGATCAAGTGCACAGTTAAAAGGAGGCTGGTGCTTTGTGGTGTTTGCTTTTTTTTTTTAATGTATAGTAATAGACTACTTTCCAGTATTTTATAGCCTAAATAGACAGAACTGCTAAAAAAGACTGGCTGCATGGAGAACTGAGGTGACTTATTCAAGGTCAAACAAAATGTCTTCAGAGAATAAGGAATACAGCTTAAGTATTTCATCCTTTGCTTTTCCCATAAATACACCCAGCAACTGGCTTATCTCTAAAAGCTGGGTAAATTAAAGAGGCATTGTCAAGTTTGCTAGAGTCCCATTAGAATTACTTTTTTTCTTATATCTCTATATAACCCTAGTGTAATCCTTTATTAAAAATGCTTCATTTTTCCCCAGATCCTTATATGAATCATTATCAGCACAGAAAGGCTCATGAGGCTACTAACAATAACAAAGCGGAACATGCGGGTTATGAAAGAAAACACTCCAGAGCTCAAACAGATTTTTCTTTCAAGCTTCTCAGGAGGCAATAGGAACAGTGGAAAAAAGTATTATAAAAGTCTTACTTTCAGAGTTGTTGAACTGCCACATCTGTTAAAGTTCAGTGGGAATTACAGATGTTGCATGCCTCAGTACAGCAAGCCTATCATATTATGTATAGTTCAATCATTGTCATCTTTAAGAGCATAACAATAAAGCTAATGGTATAGTCCTTCCACTAACCAAAGAACATCATGTCACTTAAGGTGCAGTGTTATCAACTGAAATGAGAGGAAAACCCCTAAATCCACACTGTCATACAAGGTTCACATGCCAGGAGCTCCAGAGAAAAACTTAAGGTATGTAACAGCATATATTAACACTATTTAGATGAGCTTTGGTCTTTTAAAGCAACAATAGTTGAAATTTGGACTGTCCACCTGAACAACATGCGATAACATTGAAGCATGAGTAAAAATCCTGCCTGGCATGTTACAGGTAAATCTGCTTTGGGGCTGGAGTAGATTTTGTCTGAACAAAGTCCCTTGAAATCTGTTCCTCTGTTCCTTTGGAATCTTTTTAGCTTTTGGCAGAATCAAACAACAGAGACATCTTCAAAATCCCTCTGTTGAAAGGAATGATGCCTCTTTTATTGTAGCATTTCCAAAGTGGTTCACTTTGATCTCTTTTGTAGCTACTATATAGTACTTGCTTCGCATTACTTTTTAGCTGTATGCAAACGTCAGCATATTCAAACACTGAGGGATTTAATGTGAAAGACAGGGGGGTTTTGTCCCTTCTCTCTCCCCTTTCCTAGTAGAGTTAGATGTTTGTGTGCATATTCTACAACTCTGTCATGAGAGAGTATGTGATGCTATATTAATTTTCCTTCCTCCTCTTCCCCACCATCTTTGTGCTACTGTCAAATAACTGGATTACCAACTGACACGTGGAACAAGTTGTTACACATAGTTTTACATTTATCCTTGTAACAGACTATTTATTTTTCCATATAGTTAAAAGAATAGATAGCTTGAGTCCATGAAAGAAGAGTGGCTTAGAGCATGAGGCAGGAAGGCCTGAGGAATCCAGTTGTAAAAGGAAATAAGAGAGGCTGCTGCACACCAAGGTTCTGAAAAACTGAATTCTGTATAAACATTGTCTCCTGTTTCCCTCGCCTATCCTTTCTCTGCAGTTCAAGCTTAATTATTCTTCTTAAATGTCTGGAAAAAGAGAAGTTGGAAAACATTATTGTGGGTTGAACAATGTTTTCTGCTCTTGAGTTAAGAATTATCATCAGCAAAGGCACTTGTCACAGAATCAGGGTTATGACCTTAGAAACCCAGTCAGTAAAAGACTTAAAAATCAGATGGCTGCTTGAAGCAGGTACTCTTCTATAAGAAAGCACTCTAGTCTACAAGTGGCTCTCCAGGTATAGGAAGGTTTAGACATTACCTTCAATTAATGTTCACTTCTGGCATGAAGTGAACATTTTCTGACATAGAAAATACTGTTTGAATGTTGTTTGTTCAATATTAAAAATATTTGTTTTGTTTTGTCAAACATGTCTGCAAGAATCATGGAGCTTGACACTGAGAACTGGATTTTGAGTGTGAAAGTTGAGAATTTCCATTCTGCACATATTTGAGTAACGAATTCTTACTACAAAAAGTCTTTGAAAAGTCTCATAAGAGAAGGTTACCATGGAGACAAAAAAAAAATGTTCATTTTTATTCATGAGTTATTGTAGGGAGGGATAGGCCTAATTAAAGCTGTTTCAGCCCTATTTATCCACAAATATCTATATAAAATGATCTTGCCTCAATTGAAGTCCATTCCTCAAAAGCTCACTGTTTTTCCCATGTACTCCAGAGAAGTATTCTGTAGTTTTCCACGACAGCGGTGAATGCTAAATATTCTAAATTAATGAGTCTATCCTTGCTGCATACTTTTGGGGAGGGAAAAAAAATAATCACTGTTGCCCCTGTGACAGTGTTGTTGAAAACACTACTGAGAGTATATACCACACAGGAGATAGTGAAATAGTTCATATAAATGCAAAGAATGAGACAAAAGCACACTTCCTTTTTGTATAAGTGCACATGTATAAGATAGCAGCCTTGAATTGATGTGACTTTTATTTCAAATTGCTGAATAATTGATGCTCCTGTCTTCTGGATTTATCTAGTGCTTGCTTAAAGCTCTGATGTTTCTACCTGTGTAATTGGTAGTTGTTACGTAAGTTCCAGCTTTTATCTTTATCTAGTCCATTTGTAACACCTTTTCTCTTTGCCCTCTCCAGTTCAGCCTCGAAACATAAATATGCCAGCTTATTTTACATTGAGTAAATAATATCCCCGTGGTTTAGGTGCTACATTGCACTATCAGATATTTCATAGAAGATATGCATTCTTCTTCTGCTGCTTGAAGTTTGCATTGAGGTTTTTAAGCCTTCAGCTTCATGTTTTATGGACAGATGGGCAGTAGTATTGTATATGTGGCCTTATTCTGCTACCTGGACATGTGTCCACTTTTATTTTATTCCTCAATTCTATAGCAGCTGCAGCTGATCCTGAGTAATGGTACAAATCTAGTCCCCATACTTTTCTCGCCTTTTATTTTGTCAAAGTGAGTTTCCATTTCTCATTTTTAGATTAGTTTCTTCTGAATATGTTGTTCACAGTGGGGTTCCAATGGGTTACAAGTTTGGGTTTAGACATGAAATTATATTTGGGCTTAATGGATTGCATTTAAAGTATTGTGATCTAGATAACAGCAGTTTTTCCTGCAATGTTACTTGACACTTGCTCAGTTTGTTTTATGCTGTCTATTCCCTCACAGATATTAAGAAATAGATGTCATAAGTTAACCCATTATTTAATTTAAAAAATAAACCAAAATCCTCTGGGGTTTTCTTCAGATTGTATACCTCTCTGAGAAAGGAGTACTAAATGTTTGATTCTAATATTGTCCAAACAAACAAATTGAGATATAAACTTAAAAATAAATTTAGAAATGAAACTTCAAAAGAAGTTTTTTGTGATGAATTGTGGGGGAATTATTAGAAATAAACAAAGCTGGGGAAGAAAATATTCTTATAATCAATGGTGGTGAAAATGCACAGGAGGAGGACATAGAAGTCTGGAATAAAAGAAAGAATGTTATATGAACAGTACAATCTGTTGACAGTTTGGTTAACTAGGAGCCAGTCTTGATCTGGAAGGTAAAGTGACGTGGGGAAGCTGCGCACAGACTGAGTGATGTGATCTTGGTCACAGAACGTTCGGGAAGCAGGAAAGAACAGTAATTCAAGTACCAAGTGCCAAAAAGGCATTTGGTTCAAAAAGTTTTGATTCTGTAGTGCAACCTCCTGTTGCTTTCCTGCTAAATCATTGACAGTAGCACAAACACGGCAGTGATGGATGGGATCCAATATAGCGATTCTTCAATTGCAAAACCAAGAAGAGCAAATTATATAGTAGGCAAGACCACAGCTAATGATCAGGGACGCTTTTGTAAGGCAGGGTGATGCAGCCAGCTAGACTAGAAATAAAGGCATATGTTTACTTTCATACTGCTAGCTCATTCCTATTTACCATCAGACACTCATACTGTGACTCGAAGGAGAGCCTTAATGCTCTTGTACATTGGATGTCTTTCAGGTGCTAATTGTTTTTAAAATGGTTGTGTTCCCATTTATAGTAGTTTGCATTTTCTCATCACCACAGCCCCATTTTCTTTTGCTAGTGCTATTTTATTCTGCTTTATGCTTTTCTTTCAGTAGACATTCATCTATCTTTATAATGCTAGTTGTAATTTAAGATTATAACAGAAATGAAAATATTCCAAGGAATAACACGTTGCATGTAATATTACTTCCCATTTCTTTTGGAGATCTATATGTTATTTACAGTATGTATCTTTAGCTGATGGTCCATCTGCAGTCTGAAGAAATACAAGGACCTACTAGTTCGGGTTTTGTGGTGTAAGGTGGGGTTTTCTCTCCTTCCAAATGTTAACTTTTTAGGAGGAGCCATTGTCTTCTCCCAAAGACAGTTCTATGTTCTGTAAGAAAACTTCTGGGCCATTAGGTATCTGACTTGTTCTTACCAACTGCAAGCTTTTCAGTTTCTTATTAAGGGTTCTTTCTCAGGAGTGGTATTATTTCTTCCCAGCAGTCAGACTGAATACCAGATGGCCAACTGTAACTTTACTGTCTGGGGTTATGCTCCAGATTGTTTCCCTACTTGTAGTATTTCCTTTTCTTGGTAATGCCCAGCAGGGTTTACACACCAAAATGATCTCCAAAATATCTAATGAGGTTTTCATTGGCCCTTTAACATCTTGTACACCCTGAACTTGACAAAGTGGATTCCTAAGCATGGAAACGTAGATTGTTTTTTTTCTTACAGCACAAACAGAAAAGAATACTTTTTTTTTTTCAAATAGTTGTATTTACCTACAGAGTTTCCTAGCTTTATAATAAAATATTATTGCATGTTTGTTTAAAACCATGTACATGTAAGAAAGTGAAAAAAAGCTGATTAACTTACCTTATTTCACTGACTGCTCTCCTGTATTTACTCATGCTACGCAGGCTGGTTTACAGTGCAGTGAAAAAAGTGGAATTGGTTTAACTTCTGGCACAAACAGTGCAGCAGGGAAAAAAAGAACAGGTAGAGGGTCATGGCTAGTTTATACTAACTCACCTAAGAGAGAAAATACTTCTTTTTATAGGGAGCACCCTGAGGAACAGAAAACAGTGATTAGATACCCAACTCTCTTTTTTCCCGTTTCTGTTTATCTGGTTGATTTGTTTGTTTTTATCATCTCTTGGCTGGCAAATGAATCTGGGTTTTTTGCCTGAATTGTCCTGTTATGTGGCAGCTTATAAATGTGTGAGTTACAGCAGAAATCTTTTAAATATGTAAACTCATAATACTGTGCAACACAGAGTTTCTTAACAGCACTTGGCCTATTTACTAAGTAATTTACAGAGTTTTTGAGTTTAAAATATTCCCTTAATAAATTCTTCTTTTTACAGCCCAGCTTCTCATTATATTTTGTCATTCTTTGCACCACTGCTTCTTTTAGCAAGATGATTCTATCATAATTTTTACTTATCTAGAAGCATTTCACAGCCTCATTCTCTGTTTTGGTTTGTTGCTCCTCATTCAGTATGCTCACCAGTGTAATGAATTGTTTCAGAAGGATCTTCTGTTGAGGTGTTGGTATGTTTCCAAAACCCTGCAATGTCTTTTCAGTTGGAAGAAGAACGTTGAACACAGGTACTCACTCAAGTTATCTGTTACTGAAGATTTCACATAAAACAAAAAGAAATCTGAATGGTGAGTTGAACTATGAACCGTGAGAGAATAATCTTCTCTATGGTGCATTGAAATCTCTGCCTCTTTGCCAGCAATGACCTGAAAATACATAAGCAGAAAATCACTGAGACATTTCCTCAAGAGTTTCCAAAGGATTTTTGGGGGAGAGGAGAGTGATTGGTTCAGGGTTTTTTGGGGGATGATGTTGTGGGGATTTTTTTGGCAGTATTCAATTTCCAAGGAACTGCCAGGAAGAAAATAACAGAAAAACAGCCACCATGTATAGTAAAAGCTAAGTCAACAGTAAAATAACACAGGGTTGAGGTTTACTGCTGTAGGACTATAGCAGTGGTCTCCAAACATTTTTGGTCATTTTGAAAACCAGTTATTTTCTCGCTCATTGTTAAGACATTATGTTACCTTGAAAGGACACAGTAAGTCTGGTTATTTTTCTTTATCTTAAATCTATTGCATAGCATACTGCTGATAGTCACTTGTCAACACAGAAAAGGTCAGAAAATATGAAACACTATTTGTAAAAGAAAAATATTTAACTCATCTTTAATTTTGAAAACTCTTTAAAGCAGTTTGCTGTGAGATAACCAGAAGACCACTCTGTGGTACAAAAGATTTTCGCAGTCACTCCTGACTTCATGACAAAGTATTGTTAAGATTCTACCATTTAAATGTCTTTATAAAATTAACCACATCAGTGTCATCCTGGAGAACTCTGTGCACTTCTGGCTAATATTTCTTTGCTGCAACAGTTTGCCTATGAATGATGCAGTGAATTAATTTAATGCACGGTACTATCTCTGTAACCTTACCCTGGAATCCTTTTTTTATTCCAGTCAAAGCAGCCACTCCATCAGTGGTTACACTTGCACAATTTTTCCATAAAACACTGTTTTTATTAAAGAAGTCATTTACCGTAGACAATATATCTTCTTCAGTACATCTTTCCGTTAGTGGCTTAGAGAGTGGTGATTCCTAGTGTATTTCATTACTGAAACAGAATCTAGCAAACA
>JBCJKH010067623.1:3898-14248 GCA_039877255.1 Loriculus beryllinus | reverse complement strand
ACAGCACAGGACCCTTGACAAGGGGCAGCCCCAAAGGGCAGGGGTAGTGCTGGCCGCCAGAGCAGCATGGGGTTCATCATGAAGCAAGCCTGGCTCTACAAGCTGGAGGCACAACCCGTCCCTGGGCAAGGAGACATCACAGCCAGCAAGCCCTAGAGACACCGAGCATCATAGCCTGGTTTGCTTGTTATTTTGCTGTCTGATCCCCAGTACACTTACCAACAAGCCCCTGTACAAGCACAGTGAAGGAATCATGTCAAAGTAGGACAGGGTATGCCAAAAAAGCCAATTACAATGGCTCTTCCAAGACAGCCCAACCCAAAAGCTATCCCTATATATGGCCAAATACCCCTGGCAGGCAGTGTGTGGAGGAAAAGCAGAATAAATACAATTAGAGCAGCAAGACAGACAGCTCAGCTTTGTGCTCTGTTGGAGCTGCAGCCTCCAGAGGCTGAGGAAGCAGCATGACTGACTAGGGCAAATTGTGAGCTTCCTCAAAGGCAGGTTGCCTGGCTGAGCAGTCAGACCCAGGCTGACAGGAATGCTGCTAACAGCACCTCATTTGTTAGAGGATTATCACTTGATGTAAGGGATGGAAACTAGATTAGATAGCTGGTAAACTCGCAACACATCATTACTGTAGAAGGACATTTTTACCCACTTAAACAAGATATTTTGCTCTTCCAGCTGTGTGCTGCAATGGATGCACAATCATGTGCTGCAATGGATGCACAACCCTGTGCCAAAAGGGCATTTTCTACTACTTTTCCAAGTACTCCACTCACTTTTCCAAGTATTTGGCACAACTCTGAGCGTGAAGGTGTTAAGCAGAGAAAGAAAGCCACTAAGTTACACTCAATAACTGCACTTTCAGATCCATTTTGATCTGAACATCAAAACCTTTTAAAGCTCATTCATTATCCATGTTCTGCAGATGTGAAGACCAGGACACACAGAGGTTTGCAGACTGATGTTCTGAGCTCAGAACTCCTCAGTCCCATTCATTTCAACCCAGAAAATTCCCCACCACTGAGAAACTAAATGATGTTTTATTCTGCTCAAAGCCCTGCACTCGGTCAGGAACTGAGCTCGGCGCAGGACCACAAGGCCTGTGGCTTAATCCCCAGTACTCACTAATTAAGTGCCAGCCACACTGGAATTGCTGTTATTACCCCTGGACTACAAGCTGTCCTGTTGGTGAGCACAGCAGCTATTTGATACTACGAGGTACTACTATACATAATGCTCTCAGATGGGAAGTAAAGAACAAAGCCAATGAAACTTGCTGGAGGAGCAATATATGACCATATTTTCCTGGAGCATCAGTATCTCATCTAAACACATGCCATAGGATCTGAAGCATTCCTGAACCTGGCTTTTGTTTGAAACCACCTAGAGGAGGCACTCCAGCCTCCAGCCCCATGCAAAGCACCCTAGCTGCAGCTACCTCCCATCCCGCTAAGAAGGAACCTCCACAACTTGAGGCTTCTGCGTTAAAAACCAATTTAAGCCAGTTCTCCAAAAGCTGTTTGCAAATATTATTTATAAAAAGGCAATAACAAGTTATTTCTTTAATCCTCATTCGCTCTCCAGCAATTGTATTGATCTCTGCAGTGCAGAGTTAAAGCAACTCCTGTCTTACATCTCCTGCAGTACTGTGCTTTTCCTGGGACTGAGCTTTAAGCTTTGTTCCTCCACTCCCCAATCCCTCTTACTGGTCTAGAAAAACTTCCTTATTTCAGGAAATAAAACAACCTCATGCCATTTAAGGAGCCTCAGCCATTGACAGGAATAAGGAGGCAAATGAGAGCTTTGACAGTTGCAGTGACAGTGACCACATCACCTCTGGTGATGGCACACAGGAGGCAAGGAGCTGTTCATTATGCCCAGATCCTACAGAGAACGTGTGAAGGTCAATCACATGCCAGCTCTGGGCAGCAGTGTCGTTCACTAAGCACACACCAGAGCTGCTCTCGCCCTGGGACCCAAAGGGATGCATCCCACAGATCTACCTGGCCTCCTATCACAAAAGAGAGGTTCATTAGGAGTTTGTTTTATGGACATGACAGCGCATAAAGTAAGGAGATTGACTGGTCCCCAGTCCAAAATTGAAGTCAGCAAAAGAACACTTAATCTAGAAACAAAATAGTCATTCCCAATAGTGGTCTCTGTTCAGGATTAATACATAGCCCCAAGACAAGCTGCTACAAATATTTACTAACTCATCTCCCAGCTCTTTGCTAATTTCGTCCCATTGACAGCCCCAGGGAATTTCCCAACTTCCAGTAGTCAAAAGCAATGGATCTGGGTTAGATGCTTTTAATGAGGGAGCCCCCTCTCCTGGAATCATCATCATTTCCTGGAGCACACATACAAGAGACTGAACCTGCATCAGGAAAGCACATGGGTACCAAGTAACCAAAGAGCGAGTTGGCATCACTGATTTCTGCAAGCCTGTCACACTGCCTGACTGTCTGCCTTAGTCCTTGCTTCCTCCTCATTTCTTTGCATCTCATTTGTTGCTAAATCTTCAAGGCTTCTGCTGGAAAGGGATGCAAATGAAGACAAGTGTCTGCCCCCACAACCCCAAGTCTACACACTGCTCCCGAGCGACTGCTCTTATCAGACTGGAACCAAAGACAAGAGAGGGGTCCTATGTGCCCAGAAAACGTCGGATCACCTTAACTTTGCCCCAGGAACAGAGAGGCTTTTATTATTATTACTACTTTTAAATGGAAGCATGAGATGAAAAGTACAGAGGCCAATCTCAGCTTCATGCCCCTGGACTCAAGTGAGATCTCTCAAGCCTGATGTAATACTTGACTCTAGGAGCAGCTCACCTCTTGGGTTGTATGAGGCAATACCGGAATGTGAGCCAGGACCTTTATTTCTCTGCACAGGTGACTCAAGTGTCACCAAGCTGACAAACAGCACCACATGTGCAAGAAAAGGTGACAACATCTATAAGCCAGATAAATACTCAAAACAGCCTCTGACTCCAGCAACAAAGCAGCAGCCAAGGTTAATGTAACTGCTAGAACGGAAGCTCGATAATGCCCTGTTCACAGTGAGAAATAAAGTTATTCAGCATAAAAGTGTGTTACTTCATAGAAAACTCAGAGAGCATAGAACTGAATTTATTTTGCAGCCTCAGCAAGAGGTTTCTACTCAAGACACAGCCATTTAGCTGGCAGGGTCACCAACACCTCTGCTTAAAACCATAGGTAAGATACAGATCTAACTACCTCGTAATGCAGAGCATTTCCTTGACCTCAAACAGCACATGGCAGCCCCCTTCTCCTTAGATGCAGAATGGTTATAACGCAAAATATCTGAAGCTGTCACAAGAAAATAAGCTCAATTGAAGTGATTTCACAGCAGAAAGCAGCTCTCCCAGTGCTATCAGTGGAACCAGCAAGTTTTGCTGGAGCCAGAAATCAGTTTTGGCTCCAAACTGAAAGCCAGTACTTACTAGATGCCAAGTTCATCTGACATTAATGAGGGGAAGTCACTAACATAAAATCACCCCTATATATAAAATATATTTGAGTTCTCTGAATTGCTTAATCTTCCAAAGACAAAGAGGAGGCGGGGGAAGAACCAGAAATGGCAGTTTTAACCACAACCTCAGGTAGAGGACATGCCCTGGTGGAGAGCCCTCCTTTGGCTATCCACCCAAGAAGGGTCCGGCTGTGGGTACAACTGAGCAGCTCCCCTGCACTTGGGTCTGCTTAGAAGAGACAAACAGCAAATCATCCCCTCTTAACTTGACACACACCTCAGTTTACCCTGAGCAGTCTTCACCTCAGTACAAGCCAGAGAACCAACAGGCCTCCAGGACAGCAGCTGCCATTACAGCTCAAGACTGGAACAGTTTCAGAGACCACATCCATTGCCTGGGAATTACCCATGTGCTTTTCCACTATGCTTGGCATGAGCCCATAGCAACACCAACAGGTTTGGAGAACAACGAGCATGGCCTGAATCCAGCCAGATCTGGCAACTCTTACTCTGGAATTCTCCTGGCTACCACAATTCATGGCTTCCATCAAGGTCTTCCCCTTCCTGAAAGGTTCCCATCACACCTCCCAACACTGGCACCTCTAAAGGGAAAACACGCCAAACCAGCACAGCTGATGCATTTGCTCAGCACTGAGCATCATCACTCAATGCTGCTAATAAAAACTCCTTTGCAAGAAGCCCTACAGAGTGTTTAAATGAGAGAAAGCAGAGCTGCATGATGTCCGTACAATTCATACAGCCAAATTCTGGGAACACAGGATCACATTCAAGTTGTACCACCTGGCAGACCGCTTCAAAACCCAAAACAAGGCTCAATCTGTCTTTAATCAAATTCCAGTGAGGCTTTAGAATCATTTCATTGTGGCTCCATCATCCCCAAGTTGTGCAGAACTTCTCAATCAGAGCTAAGGCTCAGGACTACCAGAGTTCAGGATCAAAAGCAGCAGACCAAACCCAGCACAACATGACGGCATGACAGGCACTGAGGAGAGGAGCAGGCAGGCAGAGTGCTCAGTGCCGCTATTACTGCCTCACTCAATGGGTACCAAATCCACATCAGCGTATTAATGAACAAAAAAGACCCCATCAAAGTCTAGCAGGATTTGCTCTGGCTGTCCCATCAGTTTGATGAACGAACATTATCCTGTAAGCATTACCACCGTAGCCTTCAAGCAATCCTAATTCCCCAGCACACTTCAGTGGAGGGTCAGAACCTCTATCTTCACATTTTGTTTAAAAGCAGTGGCCTGGATAATGAATATTAACAACAAACAGCAGCCCATAAATTCCTCAGGGCCATGGGTGCAAGTCCTCACCCCAACAAAGCTTGGATGCAGCATAAAGCAAGAGTCACACAAGCAGGCATATATTAATACACTGCATTCATCAGACAGATGTAACAGCCCTTCAACCCAGAGCAGTTCAATTGCACACTACTTAGCTGACAGCTATCCAGTCGAATTTCCTTCCTGAAAATTAAGTGCCAGTACAATAGATCATGTCATTGTAGGTTTGGACAAAAGGACTCTAAGACAACGTATTAAAACTGAATAGATTCAACCTGGCACTGAAAGATGGTCCTGGGATGACTCGATAAAAACAGAAACCTCCTTTTAGTCCTTTCTGAAGGGCTGAATGATTTCTGATGTGGCCATCACAAGAGCAAACATTTCATTTTAAGCGGCAGAATGGTTCAATTGATCAAGTGACGCACACCACATGGTTTGCAAGACCAAAATGTTTATGGGAAATCGCAAAAGAATTTGCATCATTTTTAACAGTTACTCTATTTCAGTTATTCCACACTTCATAAACATGGAACTCATTGAAGGATGTTCCACATTTCTGCTAATCACGCAAACCTAGCACAATTCCATCTTATTGGCAAGTTTCTCCTCAATGTGCGTGATTAAGTAAAGAAGAATCCCATTTCCACCCATAATCATAGTTTCACAGCGATGGAGCAGAGCGCCTTGGTTCGCTGTTGTGAGGCCAGAATAAAAAGCTGATGTTTATAGTCCAGCTGTCACAAACCCCCTCAAGACAAACTGCAGCCATGTTTTTACTTCCCCATCCTAAAGAATTCCGATAGCCCTGCCAAACCCCTGAAAAACCACCCCAGTAAAGCCCTCCCAGGGTCCCACCCCTGCCAAATGGCACCCAAAGCAAGACAAGGGAGATCTCACAGTGGGTTTCACTTTGCTGCCCTCATCCTGCACCAGGAATGATATTCTCATCCCCACACACCACAGGACACCTCTGCCCACAGCTGCACAGCAGCAAAATGCCCCTATAATGCTCCTACAGCTGTTTCCAAGGTAACCAGCACTGAGCCATATACAAGGGAAGGAAGCAAACAGCAGCAATGCAACGCTGCAATATTGTCACTTTTTGGAGCAGGGCTGAGCTGCCCCTTTCCTATTCCCCTTTTCCATCCGCCCCATGATTCGTGCAAGGGGTGAGTAACTCAATTCATATTTCATAACCCCATCAGTCTTTCTTCAGATTTGGGGTTGTTTGGGGCTTTTGTTTAATAAAGCATCATATTGGAGTTTTAAAGTGAGAGTCATTTTCTGGTTTGACTGAAGGAAAATCATGTGGGGGAGGAGGGGGAATTATATCAACTACCTAAATTTACACTCAAACTCCGTATTCCCTGCCAGGAGAAGCAGGAAAATGTCTCAGGTTTAGCAAAGGGTGTCTGCCCACTGCTGTGACCCATGTTATACAAGTCATCTGCATCTACATTTCCCCTACTCAGTCTGCAGATACAGTTCATCCTTTCTGGGCATCCAGTTTCTACATCCACTCAGCTGTGCCAAAATCCCCAGAGACTTTCCCACCTGCCCACGTACATTCATGCTCCCAAAGCAGAAATGAGTCTTTGCTTCTTTTGCTATCAAAAGCTTAGCAATCATACTTGAACACAGTTCATGTGTATCTTGCATTTCCCTATGTGACTTACCATTGCTGACCTTCTGAATACCAGCTGTGATTAATAAAGCTCCCAATCCAGCACTGAATGGCTGCAGATTACAAGAGATGCTCATCACATTAATATTCAGTAACCAAAATACACCACTCTTCCAATCACAACTGTGTTCCTGCTGAACACCAGGATTTTCCCTTTGGAAACAGAGTGGTCCTCAGAGGAAGTTAAAGTGCTGGTGGGCCAGAGCACACCTCAGTGAGAAACTGCACAGATGGATACCTGAAACAAAGTCCTACCACAGCTGCACAGCCATGGTGATGCCAACAGGGGAGACATAACTTGTTTTGAACAAGGAAACACAGGAGTCAGTATTTCTCCATAGACTGGTTGGAGATTGGTCTGCAAAATCAAGATCTGATCAGAACCCTGCAGAGATTTCCTGACAGTGTTATACACAACATGATGTGAAGCATCTAACAGCCAGTTAAGCCCTGTACCATACCTGTTAACACTGCAGTGCAACAAAAACCTCAACAAACACTTCCTCTGCTACCCCTGCAGAGTTCTATGCTGTAATACAACCATCAAACCAGTCGCTTTGGGAAAGGGAAAGAAGTTGCCTACAAACTCAGCACATTCTTTAGTAGGCATATACTCCTCTTCTAACACAGCACAGCAGCTCAAGTCTCCAAGATTTATTCCTCCAGATAAACCACTCTGTGATTAACAGTAACTTCCAAAGACCAACTGCTCTTGAGCCACCCATGGCAATAAATGCTATGTCACCAGGGTAAATGCACTTGAAGTGATGCACACCAGTCACAGACTCACTGCAGTGCTGGGACTGAAGTCAGAGGGAGGGAAGATACGGAGGAGAGGCATTACGTAGACCCAAGAGACAAGAGGCAGTACGTACATATGAAGTCACAGATAAAGCAACCTGGCAAGCATGCCACCCCGGCACAGCTGCACATCAAAGTCGTTGCTGCTCTAAGTGTTTTATAATGCCTCCAAATCCATCCCTGGTCCAGCAGTGCATGTGCATCCCTGTCAGCTGCAGCGTTAGAGAGCACTGCACCACAAAAGACCGACAGGTCTTACTCTGTCGGACAGGGGATTGATTTACTCTTCTACAGCACAACAGCTCTATCTCAGGTGGCTGGAGTGGAAGCCATGGTCCCCAAGGGGTCCAATATCAGAAATACACAATGGGAGCAAGGAAGCAGCATCAGACTCAGCAGCTTAACAACCGTCCTGCCACCCAACAGCACTGTTTCTCTCCGTGCTCATTAACCAGCAGGACCAGAGAACCCCCTGATTTTTGCATTACTCACACCAAATAACGGCACAACGTCTGGTGCGTCTATTAGCAGCACATAGTCTAGAGGCAGCCAGGGGAAGGGAGGTATAAGAAACACCTGTGTTAACCACTTGCCTCACAGCAGCTGAGGTCAATCAAGACTCACATTCCTGATTATTTCTGCTCACCCCAAATCATCTCCTTCACCTGCGCCTTAGGAGAGCACATGAGAGCTGCGCTTTGTTTCGGAGACAAACTTTCCCCACCACTCGCATCCCCCCCCCCCTTCCTTCGCCTATAGACCAGAGCCGGAGCGCAGGGTTCAAGCCTCCCTTAGGCTGTGCCACCTCGTGGCTGCCTTCTCCTGACTTCCCCGAGCTGCAGGTCCAGCATTTATTTAACATCACACTCCTGAGCATGTAAACAAAATCATTCACAGTCCCTGCGAGCAGCAGAAAGCGGCACAATGGGAATCGGATTACGGCGACGCGACAAATCCTCCGGGAAATTCACAAACCCTTTAATCCCGAATTGGAGTTGGGGGAAAATGACCAGGTGAAAACAGCAGCAGCCTCCCAAAGTTCGAGCCCAGATGCTGGAAGCCCCTCTCGGTAGGACCCCGCAGCCACCTCTCGGGCTGGTCCCCACCACTTAAAGGGGAAAATAAATAGATAAAGGTGAAAAATAAAAGGAAAAGTACGAATAAAAAGGAAAAGCAAAGACCAAGCCAACCGGAGGGGTGGAAGGACAGATTTGCTGCAGCAAAGTTTACCGGCACGAAGAGCATCCCCTCATTCATCCCCTTCATCCGCGCGGCTCCAGGCTAGCGGATTGTCCCCTTTTTCCCCCAGAAAAAGAAGAAAAGGCGAAGGGGGGGAGGGGGTAAAGAGGATAAACCCGAGCACCCCCAGCCCTGCTCCAACCCTCCTCATCACCATCGGGAGCATCCTCCTCATCCTCCCCGCTGCCGCGCTCACCGTCCTCCTGCATCCGCTGCAGGCACAGGGCGAGGCTCTTCCTCCAGCCCGGCATCGCGGCGGGGGCAGCTGCTGCCGCCCCCCGGGGCAGCGGCGCGGCTCCAGGGGAGCGGCGGTGCCGAGCGCGGCCGGGCTCCCGCCTCTTTATTACCGGGCGGGGCCGGGAGGGGGGAGCGGCGCTGCCCAACCCCGCTTGCGCACGGCCCGGGGGTAGCGCCCGCCCCGCAGGCCGAGGGGGGGAAATAGAGACCTACATATATACGTATATACATGTTATAGGTTCTATATTGCCCTGATGGGGTCTGCTCACACACTACGCCCCCCGCGGGTCCCCCGTCTACTGATGGGCAAACGCACACCCGGAAAGGCGCGGAAACCACGTTATTCCCAACCTACACCCCCCTCCCAGGTCCAGCCTGGCTCCTCAGCCCAGCGCTCAGCACAGGTGTGCTCACTGAGCCGCGCAATCAGCCTCAAGTTGGGCTAAATAAAGTTGCGCAACAGCCGGGTTGAGCTGCTCCATCTCTCTCACGATCACCTGCAAGAAGCTGGAGTATGGAAGGGGACAAGACTTAAGAGCATCTTTGTCATTTGTTAGTATTCCAGAGGTTTCGGTGCTTTCATGCAGACACAAAGGAGATGTTTATTGCAGACGCTGGAGTATTCACGGTTTTAATTTCCTGGGGGCAACATATCTCTGCAATGACTAGCAGCTTGTTTTTTGTTCTTCATTAGGCCTTTTATTAGCTGGCTGCAGCTCTGCTTCCCTTTATGAGTGATAATATTATGTGCAACATCTGCTATCATCTAAAATATTATGGACCAAGCTCTCCTTGGTGCAGCATGAACTAATTCCAGCTTCAGAAGGCCACCCAGCTGGACGGACAAAAAACTAAAGAAATAGATGCAGCCATATGGATGCATCAATTTTCAGACCAGCTTTTCTGTCCTTACCTGAATTAAAAGCGGTTGGAAGGGATGAGGATACTGAAACAATTGAGTTAAAGATATACAGTTGAATTAGTCACAAATATTTTATATACATACCCCTTTTGCAGGTTCTTCAAGAGCCACACAGGAGCTGGGCTGGAGCAGATGCTTTACAGTTACTATCAGCAGTGTGCTTTTCTGGTGAGTTAAGCTGGGTTGATCATAAACCATGAGAACAACCCTTTTCATTTAAACATAAGAGCTTGCAACACTGCAAAGAATAGAGTGGCATGTAATGCCTAAGAACTGCAAGAAAAAGTCTCATCACAGCAAAGAGCAGCTCTGTATGGGCTGACTCCCTTCCATATTTCTACTTGGAGAGCCACCCATCAGTTTAAAGGGCAGTGATTGGAGTGATGGCACCTGAAGGCTTATTCCACCCAGCTGGAACAATCATTTCTGAGGTCTATCAGCAGCAGCAGCACAGCTACAGCTCAGACTTGCCTATCCCCCATTAGCAGCACAGAAAAATTCACAGGACAAAAACATACTTAGAGTAGAAGCATGGGTAGGGATTGACTCCCTCCCAGTTACAACTGAATCAGCCAATACAGTCCAGAGAAGCTGTGGCTGCCCCATCCCTGGCAGTGTTCAAGGCCAGGTTGGACACAGGGGCTTGGAGCAAGCTG
>JBCJKH010067622.1:0-16728 GCA_039877255.1 Loriculus beryllinus | reverse complement strand
TGGCAGTGTTCAAGGCCAGGTTGAATGGGGCTTGGAGCAACCTGATCTAGTGGAAGGTGTCCCTGCCCATGGCAGGGGTTGGAACTGGATGAGCTTTAAGGTCCCTTCCAACCCAAACTGTTCCATGATTTCTACAGTATGCTCAGCTCAGTTCCTGCTGCCACTCTGAAGTAGGACAGCATGTATGGCAAGACTTAAGAGTGTTGCATCAAGTGTCTTGAATAACCCCTGAAATAAGAAGCAAAATCTCAATCGGTTCAAGTGACTCTTCCAGCATTATTTACATTGTAAAGGGAGAAAAGACTATTACCATGAAACAGCCAGCAAGGAAAGGTTTCCTGCAATACAAAGGACTCGTCAGTTAAATACAGTTTGTGTGATATATCAGTCTTCTCTGAACACTCCAGGGTTACTTTCCTATGGATAGTTTTCTTCTTTTCAAATAGATTTATTTGTTTGTAGCTCAGACTGCTTGAATTACAAAGCAAATGGAGGCTTAGCTGTGATGTGTGGTGCTATCTGTAGTACTGACCCACTTTCTTGGCTACTCATGTCATTATTCCACCCACTTCCAAGTCACAGATATTTTTAATTAATGAATAAATACAGGTCTTAAAAGGAAGCAGAAATGCTGATTTTTCTGTATATTTCCCACAGTCCCCACTATTTAGCTTGTGGAATAATGCTGATATCTTGGGACTAAATTTTGTCCTGTTGGCACAAGAGAACGGGGTTGGAACGGGCTGTAAGGTAGCTGTGAAAAGATGTAAGCAACCTTTATTTAAATTATTCCTGACTTTGAGCCAAAAATTTGAAGTGTTTATTGCAAATTTTGGAAGTGGTCTTTAGTGCAATATACTGCTAATTATTTGTCTTCCTTTTAAAACAAGGATCTTTTTACTGACAGTCTAAATCTCATCCTTACAAATGCTGAGCTGACATTGGCGGCAGCAGCTCAGCTCATTTGGATGTGACCTACTTGAAATTAATACTTGTAGTTAAGTAGAAGTTTAGTATCACAGTGCATCTCTCCAGATGTTTGCCAGAATATGTTTATGAGATGACAGCCTGGGGCAGGAGAGGCTACAGCTGCACCTCGAGCTGGAGAGACTCCTGTGGGCAACTCATGCAGAAGTTGTATTAGCAAGCTCTCACCTAGAATGTGCCTGAAGGGGCCATCATTAATTTCAGGTAAAGAACGCTTAACCGTGAAACAGCTGCAGTTCCTAAGGTGTTTGCTGATTACTTATTGATGTTCAGTCTCAATGTCTATAAACAGCTCCACTGTTCTTTGAAGCATGTAAAGTAAAAGAAACACAAAGCTTTCCAGTTTGGCTCTATCAGGCAGTTTTTAAGGATGGATAGGCACCAAGAGGAGACATTTACAAGGACTTAAGGAGTGTTTAAGTAGACTTATCAACTTTATTAATTGTAAAGGTGAAGGGGCATTTATAAATTGATGACCTGATTCAGTCAGCGGAGTTAGAGAGGTTGGTAATTGGCAGTAAGGGGAAAGAAGCAATTTTCTTGCAAATACCTTTTTACAGCTCCTCAGAGATGTGGCAGCACCCTAAATCTTTCTTCAAGCACTAGAACTGTTTATACAAAGTTAAACTTTGCATAGAGTTTCTAATCTTATGTGGTGCCTAGTAAAGCCAGAGATTATTGCTGCTACATGCTCTTAAAGTGGGCATTCAGTGTAATTACAGGCTGTGTCTCAAGATAGCCTGCTGCTTTTTCTTTTTTGCCCAGTATTTTAAAACCTCTGCTCCAAAAGTGCAAGGCCAAAAGGTCAATGTGGACAAGATATGAAGAAAAGATCTCAGGAACACCCTTTGTCCCGTGCCTGGATTTACTTCTAGCTGGCTGTTCTGTCCCACTGGTGAGTTATGCTTGTCTGTCTCAGGCACAAGATGTCAGGGCATTGATGTTGTACTGCAGGGAGTTTCCGAGGGACTCCATCAAGGGACAGGAAAAAGGCTACAGAAAAGAGAATAGAAATTGCTGTGAGAATTGTGATTCTTATCAGGGCAATAGAGTCATAACAAATGCTTGTAAGCAGTGGTTAGTTTGCGCAGACAAATATTCTGCAGTGCTTCCCACTTATTAGAACATTTCACTGGGTGTAACACTAAGTCTTTAAAACTGTGTGGAGCCATAACAAATAATCTTTTCAGCCCACTGTGCAGTTTACCAAACAGTGCTGCTCCTCTCACAGAGGGACATCTTTTGTCTTAGACACTGATTATCTGCAATGCTAAAGCTTTACAAACATGACTTTGCTTACGATAATAGCTGTTTATTAGAGCTGATGTAGAGAAGGAAATCAGAAAATGCTGTGACACAATAAGGCAGCCAGCAGGTGATGAATTCATGCCTGCACTGTTCAGAAGACTTTCAGATTGCATTTCCTCTCAGGAAAATTGAAAATGTCTCGTGCTTAAACACAAGTCTCTTTATCATGAGTTTGTATATTTATTTTTTTCTTAGTTTCCCTGGCTACTGATTAAAATAAAGATTCTGAAAAGGTTTCCAGACAAAATCTGCTGCTATGTTGTTTGATCATACAGTGAATCATCGTTTTTAATTTGTGCGTTATTGTAATTTCTCTACTTGAAGGCAGTGTGACAAATGACAATTCAGGCAATTTGCTCATCAAATAGAGCATAGCGCATGGGATGGAAGAAAATCCCTGTATCAGATCATAAATACCACCACTGATAGCAAGCATAAAAGTTTGCAAGATAAGTGAATTTATTTTCCTCCTGCTTTCAGCCTCCTAGATATTATATATTGTGGGCTGCTTTTTGTTCATGGTACTCACTAACTCTCTATTTCTCTCCCCTGCTTTGACACAGCTTTTCTGGTGAGGCACTGTTAGCCTGGTGTTAGTGACAGCTCTGTGGTGTCAATCACAAGCTGCTGTCATGGGCAGAGCTGACTGAAGAACTGAAGGCCTGGCTTTGAGATGGTTTACTGTTTTCCTTGAGTGTTGTCAATGGAAACCAAACTAACCTGTGACTGTGCAAACTGCTGCTCAATAAGGTACATGTATGTCTTTAATGTTACATCTGTCTTCTAAGGGATGCTTTGCATTGGCTTTCTTGTTTGTGGTTTTGTGTTTAGGCACCAAACCTACTGCATTAGCAAAACAGCAAGAACTGCTTTCTGGTCACGTTGCACTCTGACACTGATTTGAAGTGTTTGGTGAAACAGCTTAACACTGCTGTGTTGTACAGATCACAAACACTACAGGCTGTATTCAGGAGAGAAGCTGAGCTTATTTAATTTGCTCTTATGTCTTTGTAATACACTTTCTACTGCTGGTACAAAGCACAAATTAGGAAAACACTGAAAATCAGGTGTCAAGTTTGTTCCTGTGTATTGTGCTCAGATGAGTTACACCAGGGATGAATATGACTAAGGCTTCTTTTTGCCATAGATAGCAGCCAACATCAGAATTAGATTGGAAATGTGTTGTCTTCTGTTGTCTGCTGTTTTCAAAGTTTGTGCAAAGTTTGGGGTTGTCTTCTAACTGTATGATAGCTACAGTTCTTGCCTTTGAAGGAAGGGCAGTTTCTTTGCTTGCATCATTCTGATTGTTTTAATGCACAGATTTATTCTGTGATCCTTATCTACCCATCATAAAAATACAGTTAAAGACAATATGAAAGCCCACATTTAATTTCCCTTTCCTAAAAATCCCTGCAAGTCGTGAAGACTCAGAATTTATTTTAAAAGCTTTTTTTCACAGACACTTTTCTATTATCAGAGTAATTTATGGATGATACAAACTTACTGGGAAAAGTATCTGCTACCACAGTAACGGTACGTCAGGAAATCAGAGGAGCTCTTAGTTATTCAGCCTGCTCTTTTATGTTTCTCATGCTGAAGTCTGCTGAATGATTCCTACAGCTCACATGTGAATATTAGGTCTGGGCTGCTGTGCAGGGAAAGTCAAAAGCTATAACCTTGATGTGGGAGAGCTATTACTCTGCATCTTGCACTCTGGCATCTTATCAGTTGATTCAATCTGCAAACTGTTAGTTTTGATGGATGGAACTGCTGAGGGTGAAGGCTGACCTTGGAATAAGTGCCCCAAGACCAAAGATGTTGGGATGTAAGGTTTGTGCCTTAGGTACAGTTATCAGATTTGTGCAACTTTGTGCGGCTCTTTCTGATCTTCAGTGCAGACCAACCTGCTTGTGCTAATGCCACAGACCATAGTGAAATTCTCTGGAAAATTGATATAACAAATAACCTCTCTGGCTTAAAAGGCTCTAGGTGTTTTTGATCAGCTAAGGCTAGTGCAAAAGCAGTTTTATGTGATCATCGCTGCAGCTTTTGCCTTCCAAAGGGAAGAGGAAGAGAAACCTGAACAACAGCTGAGAAACCAAAAGAGAAATCCAAGTAGGTTGTAATATAGCATCTCAAGTGCACAATGATGAACACATAATGGAAAGGCCAAATTCCTTGCTGCACAATTAATTATGTTGCCTTCTTGACAGCAGTGAATTCCCTTGCCCACTGTGTCAAGAAATGCCCCATTCAAGAAAATAATTAAATAAGATCTCTTAATGGGGGAGATTTAGTGTCTGGATTGTATCTCACAATATTTTTGACAGTGCTCGGCAATCAATTTAGCAAGTCCATGTCTCAAGGGGCTATTCCTTTGTTAATAAACTTAGTTGCATTCCAGCTGCTATGGAACTGAGGGATATTTTATACAGATAAGAAATGGCTTTTTCATTTTTAATGTGTATGACTTGTGTGTATCTTTGCTTCAAAATCAATTATTTGTCACATGGGAAGTATTTCACTACCTGCAGGGGTTGCAACTGCTTTGGCTTTGCATTCTGGGGTTCCCAGCTGTGTTACCTTCTGTCTGATAAGAAGGGGGGGGGTGAGGAATTTTTCACTTGAGTTCTCTCTTTAAGCATATGTAAGAATACTTTGTTATATTTTTTCATCTGAGAAACAGAAAAATTTCAGATAAATAATTGAGAGGATATTGCAATAAAAGCCCTCCATTAGGCTGCATGGGCTGACACTACTGTTGCTTTTTTAATTTTTGAATTATTTGCAGCAGCTCTTTTATTAGTTTAGGAAAGGTGAAAAGGAACTATTTGGAGTTGCTTAGAAATTGTTACTGGGTTTTTTTTTCAGTTGCAACTGGTGAGACACTGCAACAGGGAAAGAGCTACTGCTTTCTTGTTATATATGTTTTGATATAAGCCTTAATATAGAGGGATGGGAGGGAAATATTTTTAACTTAAGGCATCATAAACTCGGCTATGCTGGCTGGGTGAAAGTGACTTTCTGTTAAAAAAGAAGAAAAAGTAATGGTAACTTACTAGGAAAATAGGAAACTTTTAGTAAATGCTTGGTAAGTCTCCAAGAGGAAGTAATAGAGTACTTTATTGTTTAAAATGTGGTTGAGAAAGTTTCCTGTCTAGCCTTTATTCAATACCTAAGGGGAAAAGTTTGTGTATTCCTTAAAGTAGTGTTTGATATATTAGGTATATTGAAAACTAAGTGAAAGGCATGCTAAAATCTCCTGTTCTTCTCTCAAAAGGCAGGATGTGGAAATCGCTTGTTTTCCTGAGATGATGAAGAAATATTCAGTAGACATTCTCTTCACCTCTAGTTAATTAAGTGCTTAAATTGCTATATGTTCTTCATATTTTATGTTTCATAAAAATCAATATAACAATTAAATGCTGATGTTCTTACCATGTAAGGCTGTAGATCTTTTTTTAAAGCACAGAAGATACCACAGAAGAAGGAGGAATGAGTAGACAGATGACTGAAGAAGTTCTCTGAGACTCTTGCTGCCCTCATTTGGGTAGGCTTCAGTGTTACAGTCTAAGTGCAGTTGGTGAGAAGCAAGTTCTTTCTTGCACCTCATTCTAGTTTTTCTGTTCTAATGTAGTTTGCAGATTCTGCAGCATTTTGCTGAGCTCTAACCACCAGAAATACTATGTGCCCCAGTTATGCCTTGAGCAGGAGTTCATCCCCCAAAAGCACTGCTAATCGATCTGTAACCTGGAAGTTGTTCAATCCCTGCTTAAGGTATGTTTACAGATAAACATGTGAAAAGATACGTAAACATATCTTAGTATCTTAATATCTTAATGCACATACTCACCTTTCAGTATGGGTAGGACTTCTGGTTGAAACACCACTTAATGTGATTTCTGGCAGCATAAAACCTTATGCAAATGCTACTTCTGGTGTAATAGGAACGGGGTGGGTTTTTTATGGTGTACATCTTGACTAAAGGAAACATACTTGAGAAAGAAGGCAAAGATGGAGAGCGATGATGGCAGAGCTTTGTTGCTTAAATGTACCGCATCTATTAGTAAAACTTATCTGCGTATTTAGGTCTATAGTCTTTTGTGTTTCATATTTGTTATATTTACACACAAAACCCTCAAAATATCTTGCAAGAGCTTTTTGTTTTGCAATAGTTTTACATTTTTGCAGTGTTTAACTGCTCATCTCCTTTGTGCAAATGACTTGTAAAATATGAAAGAGGTCATTTTTCTTTTTTGATCTTTCAGCTGCAAACTCCAAATCACACTCCATGTTTTCCTGGTTGTAAAGGTTGTAAAGAGCAAGCAGTAAAGCTACAGAGTCTCTATAGATTTTGGAAAAATGACTAAGTGAAGGCTACAATAAACCCAGCAATAACCACATAGGATTGTTCATGAGCATAACTATTAAACAAATTGGGTATGTTCCTACCTTTGTAATATCCTTTCAGTATGTTAAGAATATTCTGATGAATGTGAAGACCACAGAGTGCTTTTTTCAGTATCTTTAATCTTTTTTGTCAAGACAATTAAATGCTTTACAAACTTGGGGGAGTGCCTTAGATCTTGAGTCACCTGGTGCTGAAAAGTAACTACTCCTGTAGTGAAATGCAGCCTGATGTGCAGGACAGCACAAGGGAGAAAGTGAGGCTAGCAAAGAAAAAAAAGTGTCAGAATGAATCAAAACTACTGGGTGAAACTTAGGGAGGTGAAATACAAATACTTAAACTGGAGTGTAGCCAGGAAATGAATTGTCTTATTTAATGCTTTGGAAACAAATTGCTCTTAAGCAGGAATGACCAGTATGTGGTTAATCTTGTGTTTTGTCTGAAAAAACGCTTTCTGCAGTGACCAGCAAGGGTACAATGAGATGTCAGTCTGCATTGTCTCAGAGGAGTGCTGGATCTGCTTGTCCTGGGCATTCTAGTAATGGACTTTTCATACCCAAGTACTGGTATAGCTGGAGAGTTGGGAACTGTAGGTCACTTCTGTATTGACCATCCTACAGGTTACTTACTGCAGACAGGACGCAATTAACCTGTGGTAGAATAGAAGATTTTTTTGCCTTTTTGATCAAAATTACAGGCATTTTGTAAATTATTTCTTTACATAAAAATTATGTCAAAAGTTACCATCTCCTTATCTAGACTCAGCCTGAATCTTTCCTGTCCCCTTAGTATGCCTCTATTTATTTATTGACTTTTTTCTTGGAGTTGAAAGCATTATCTTGTATGCCAGTGCTGCAGTTGAGTATTATAAGAACAAGAAAGAAGCTACAGAGAAGACTGGTGTGTCTCAGTTTCAACGTTATGTGTGCTAAACATGTGCAGTTTTCCTCATCCTTTTAAGCAAGACTTTGTATTAAATTATATATGGTTTTAAAGGTGACTGCCTTTCACAGCATGTCAGCTAAAGAATTTAAAGGTGAAAGGTGAGATCTGTTTTATGCATTAGTATGTGCATCACTTTCCATAAGTATTAAGATACCATTCAGTACTTTGGCTGCTTTCTGTACTCCATTCATTCCGCTGATACCAAAGAACCTCAGCAAGAAAAGGAAAATATGAAGGATTTAAAGTTTTGTATCAAGGAGTATATGGAAAGCCACAGTTCAGAGATCTGCATAAAGCTGTGATGTTTAAACTGAATTATTACCCTTTTTATTAATATAAAAAAATGTCAGATTTTTTTTCTGGCAATTAAAACCTGCACCTTCCTCAAAGATTCTGTTTTATATTATTAACCTCTGAAAAGGATCCTGCCCAAAAATACAGACACCCCCAAACTTACAAACAGGAAAAGTATTCAAACCTGAGAGGTAGCTTTTGGGTTGGTGGGGGTGTTCTGGCATGCAGAAGCTAAAGGGTAGAATGATTAAAAATGGTGGTAAAATAGGATATTGGGGAAGTATTCTGGGAGCTCTTACAAGTGCTTTGTTTTCCTCTCCTCCCACTGGGTTCATTCTCTTAATGCCTGTTTACAGCTTGCTTGAAGCACCTTGCACAGGTAACTTCTAGCTTTTTTAACCTGAAAAACCTGATAGTGGGTTGATTACCATTATTTCAGTGTGTATTTTAGTCATGCTGATTCAAATTAACTCGTGCATGCGTACACCACTGGAGTTGTACCTGCAGCCCTATTGGAAACTGGGGATAAATCCCAATTTAGTAATTGTCATGCTGCAGTGATAGAGCAGGATGAAACTGCTTGGTTGTGGTAGCAATTTCCACCCATCACAGAAGCTGTGAGAATGGAAATTGCTAGTATTTGGTGAAGTTTAGTGGTAGTGAAAATCCTTGAGGATGAGACTTCTTTTTCTTTTCCTTTCTTTTTTAGCTCAGTATGCTGAAGTCAACACCAGTCCCTGACCTATATGGTGTATATTTTTTCTTTTAATAGGGATGTGTTGACCACATACAAACATTATTCCTGGTGTCATACAAATCTGATCAATTGGTAAAATCTTTTCTGGGAATGTGAGCACAGTAAATGCCACTGAATTTGAGTGAAAGATTTCAGAAAAAGGTTGGCCTGTTAATGTGGTAGATTGCTGAAAGTTTGAAGTAGTCTTCAAACAAATGTTTGAATCCAAAAGTTGCATCAGGATCCAGATCTGCCTTTTTTTTTACCTCTGCCTATTCTGCTGCCTGAAACAGGTTGTAACTGCAGTTTTCTTTTGAAGGAGAATGAAGAAGAAAGAAAAAAGTCAAGGAAACGAACTAGCAAAGAACTCGGGATCCACAGGTTTTGTTTTATAAGTTTGGCTCTTTATGGTGCTCTTTATACCTTCTCCTTAACAGAAAGTACACATAAAATCTGATAAAAGCTGATCTTCTGTACTTGGAAACAGAAACCTTGACTTTTGTGTTGCCTGGGCTATTTCCACAGATTTTATGAAAACCTTTCTAAAGAAAAAACCAAGTTGAAATGACCAACAGTTTCCATTTTGAAGAGCCTGACGTGTGGCAATGTCTTCGACCTCATATCCTCTGCCTTATAATTTTGTCTTGTGTTGTCTGCAGTGTCGAATGTGTGGTTTTTCTGTTGAAAACCGATGCCTGGAAACTTGGAGCCTAATATAATTTTATTTTTTTCTTCCAACTTCATTTTAACAGTAAACTGGGACTTAGAACACTTTGTAATTCAGCTTAATGATAACAGTCTAGAAATGTCTTATCTCATTTTTCTTTCACTGTTTTCCTGAAGGAATTCTTTTGGCCATTCTTTGGTATATAACACTATAAGCGTGGAAACATAGTTTGTAATTCTGAAGTCTGGATTTTGAGGAAGGTTTCTTTCAGCTCATGGACAATAAGAGTTCATTTATCCAGAAAAGAATACTTGCACTGTGCTTTTTCAATGTATGTTTTTGTATAAATAAAATTTTATCAGGTAGTAATTTAAGGCTAATTTCCAACAACCATTAAAAGCTTTTTGGAAACTTGCGGAATTTTACTGCTATAAAAGATAAAGCTTCTGAAAGCCCCACTTGATTATTTCCATGAGATAACAATCTTCACTTCTTCTAGTATGTAATTGATGTGGTTAATGACTAGTGTTTTAGAGCATGAATGAATTTGACTGATCACTGCCAGAATAAGAAGCTTGCCTGAATTAATATGTTTCAGTCAGGTTTTGCAGCAGATACGTATGTGTGTGCTACATCACCCTTCATGCTTGCTTCTCTTTTTTAATTGTTCTCACAATGCCATGCAAGATGAGGCAGATTTTATAAAGCATGTTTAATGTTTAAATTATCCTATGCAGTTCAATATAGGTGGGAATGCTAAGTGCAAGAGTAAAATTAAACACTGAAGTGGTGCCTGTGAAGATGGCATTAGCCAAATTTGTAACAGCCTTTTTTCTGTGACGGAATGGAGTACCAGTATTTCGTATCTCTCTGAAGAGTTTCATTGTTATCCAGTGTGCTGTACCGTAAATGGGTAATAACAACTGAAGTCAGCCTGAATGCAGTGTTCAGCCTAATGGCGCTGTGGTCCCACTTCAATAAGGAAATGGAGAAACCGTGATAGCGAATAGCTGGATCATGAGCACATAGGTAAGACCACTGTCCTCTGGTATGCATGTCTGTCCTCACCTCTTCAGCTAAAGAGGGACAGGACACGAGCTCTGCTAATTCTTGTCTAAAGCATGCTCACCATCAGAACTTTAATCACTACCATGATTACTGGCAAATGTTGGGCACCATCATCCCAAGTTCTGTTTCAGAGGTGGCACCTGGAGATGAGTACTGAGACAGGAGCCTTCTGAGGCATACCCAGGTGCTGACCTTCAGCTTTTTTGTGAAGAGTTCTTCCCTGGCTTAGTTGCAGCTATTTGATGAACTTGAAGGGTTGTCCTGCAGTGCCTGTGAAGACTTGGGTGCCTAAAGCCTGCTGAAATGACACTGCAGATGCGCATTGATATCAATATATTAATATTAATGTTGATAGGGCTGTAATTTAGAAGTGCATAATCCTGAGACAGATACATTACAGTCCATTTCTTTTCAAGCAGAAGACCACTGTTGGGTGTGAAAACAACCCTGTGTACTTTCCTAAACTGTTTTTTCAAGTCACAGGTCCTTTCCCAAATATATTTCTATCTAAATAATTTTTCTAAGAAACATCAAGAAATTGAAAGGATTGCATCTGCCTGAGGATTAAACCAGATATGAAACAAAGCATTGAGATGGGGGGGGAGGGAGGCGATGTTAATTTTATTTTCTCTGTACTTTTCCCTAGCTCCTGGACTTTTGAGAATGCCTTTGTTTCCACTGGATGGAGATTCTGTCCAGGCTGAAACCTGTCAGAGTTGACAGTTTGAGGAACAATTCAGAAATACTAGTAAGATAATATAACATATATAGTCAATAGTCAGTATATCAAGTTATAGTCAGTATCTTCCTCTGGGTTCTTCAGTGGCATTGGTATTTTTTGTTAGTTCTGTACCCATAAGAATAGGAGTCTGGGGATCTGGAGTTTAGTTTTGTTTTTCCTCAGACCTACTTGCTCAATATCTTGGAGCATTGTCTGAAAAACCTGCAAGGTTTTGTTGGAAAAGTATTGCTTATCCCCTGTGTGGGAGTACAAGGGGCTTAAGTTAGTAACTTTTCACACTGACATCTATGCAGCCCCTGAAAGTAGTAAGCAGAAGTTGGCTGCTTCTATATTGCTAACTGAATTTGGTCAAGTCAAGCATTTATTGCTCTATTGAAGCCAATGGTATTAGATGAGACACATATTCTGATGAGTTTTGCAAAATTTATTGAGTTTGGCAGTTTCTCATACAATAGGGAACACTGAATTGGGTCATGACTCTGATTTCATGTGTCCTGCTTGATTTAGCTTCTCAGCCTGCTGTAATTTGAACTTTAACTATACACAGTGCTGCAATTGCTGTTAAGATTTAACCAGATCTCCTGGTCTTGAGATCTTCTGTTTGTAACCCTTCAGGGTCTCTCTTTCTTAGGAAGTCTGGTAGAAGTTAAGTGTACTAACCTTTTGTGGTTTCCACTATAAATATCACTCATCTTTGAGGTTTTCCTGTCAGATAGAATAAATGGCATTCCACCATGATTACTCACTTGGCATACGTTACTGATTTGTATCCTTAATGTTGAAATGATTTATGAAGCCTTGGAATACTTTATATTACATTATATTAGTTGTAGCTTAGGTCTCTTTCTGTGGTGGTAATGCTCTTTGTATCTTCTGGCTCAGTTTTTAAAGATCTGAATGAATATATGATACAGTGACAAAAGACAATAAAAACACAAGGCAAAACTGTAATTGATGAAAGAAAGCTATTATTAACTAGAATACAGACTTGGAAACTTTCTTGTTATCTGCTTCTACTGAACTTGACTTTTTCATGCAGAAGTGAATTACATGTCATCAGTATTACTGATTTATAGTAAATGTGATAACTCAGGTTATTATATTTAGTACAAGTTGGTTGCACTCTGCAGACACTCTCTGTTTGTGCAACTTTAAGTCTTACTGTAATTTCCCTAAAATTGCTGTGATTCACATGAAGTCAGAGGCTTCAAGGTTAAAACTGTAATGTTGAACTTACTTGACGCTGGCAGGGGGCTTGGCTGGAGTGTTCAATAATCCACACTTTTTCAGGAACACATTCAGAGGAAAAAACAAGCAAATTGTGCAAGGGGACATAGGCAGACATGAAGAGTTGTTCCCTCTCTGCCTAGAAGTTAAATCACTGCTAGCCTAATTTGCACAAGAAGGTTACAATTTTAATTAGTTTCTCACATGTTTGAAGTAATTCAATGTTCTTATGGTTTATGTGGCACCAACAAAGGTGATCCTGCTCGTTTTCAGTTAAGGGTTTCTGAAATGTTGAAAGCTCCAAACTTCTGTGGAGCGTGACCAGAGCTAAATGAAAATAAAAATAAAAATTATCCTATAAATCTAGGATGATTTTCACTTTGGATAATCCACTGTGTGAAACAGATTGCCATTGGGGTTTAGTCTGCAACCTTAGAGAAGTATTTGACATTTACTCAGTTGTAAGATTGGGTATACATTAATTGAAAAGAATAAATTCCCAGCAGCTTTGGAAAGAAGACAAGTCCTTTTAGACCCCTTTCGCTCTTTTCTGAAGGTGAGTTTTCATATTAGTTGATTTTTTTTCTCCATTTTCTTCTTAAGGTGCCAATTAGATGCTTTTAATCTGGTTTTAGTTGTTAATCAGAAGTTAGTTGCAATAAATTCTATTGCTGGTATTCTACTTTTGCTGACCTCCACTATTTTGGTGTGGATGCGTGAGACTGCAAGGAGATTTTAAACAGCATATTTGCAACAGCGCTGAACATGATCTGTGAAATGTGAGCCCCTGTTTAAAGTGTCTTTTCCCTGTCAGCTCCCAAATTTAATAATGATGGAATTTGGAAAAGTAGTATAAGCTGCTACCTGGTATGTATGTGCAAGAGATAAAGCGCACATGCAATAAGAAAGCACTCTTTAAAACCTGATCTTTGGTCTGTTAACATGCTGAACATGCCTTTTTTTACAGCAGTGATTTATAGTCCAGCATAACCATGCAGAATCACTTCATTATATTTGAATAATGAAAAGAGTGCCATCAAAATGGCACGTCTCAAGGGAGCTTTCTGAGGCAATACTTGAAACAAATGACTTTTTAGATAAATTTATTATGAAGTGTGATGAAAGCCGTTTTTTTTGGCAGTCACATCTTGCGAAATCAATGCGGTTTGTTGTGCTGTAGTGTTGGGGTGGGTTTTGGTTTTTTAAATCTTGTACATATGTATATGTAAGTCCACAGAAGCAATGGTTGATGTTTTGCTGCCACCATGGAAAGCAGATGTAATGTGACGGTCAGCTATAATTCTGGCCTCTAAATATTTATAGGCCAAACTTACAACCTTGTCCCACAATTCGTAGGAAATTTATTACTTGCTTTAAAAGTTAGTTTTTATGAGTATCTAAGAACACTCATTCAGATTTGTTATGTAAAAAAATGTGGTGTTGTGCAATTAGATCTGTCCTGTCAAAGGAATAACTCAGCTTTTGTACTGGCAGTTTGTTAAATTGTTTTATTAAAAGTTTACAAAACCACACAGAAATCACCAATCTCAGTATTTGTATAATATTATAAACAACAGTTTTATTCCTCTGGCATGTTTAGCATTCTTGAACCTCTCATTCCAGTGTCTAACATTTGATTATTAATAAGACACAAACTGTTTTTTCTCAAATATGTACACATTTTTTTTAACCAAAGATGTTCTAAAAGCAAATATTTTATCTTCAGGACAAGTGTATATTGAATGAAATATCTCAAGCTGCTCCTTGGAGATGTGCACTTGGAGCTGTGTTTTCACTTTTGACTTTATAAAGGTATTTGAAAACGTTTTTGTGTCTTATGGTGACTCCTCCTCTTTCTGATGGAGTACCAGTGTAAGAGTAGGGCATGCTTTAAAAGAGGCTGAGTTTTTGAGAGGTGGAAGCATGTCTGTACAGTTCATACTTGTGTCCTGCTGCATTTTAAACCAACATATTGTTAATGAGCACATAAAAAATTCACATTTTTTTTTAAGGTGCAAAATACAGGTATGTGCCCATGTATTAAGGAAGTTTTTGTGCTCAAATCCAGATATAATTGTCTGAAATGCTTTAACAAATATGACAATAAAAGCATCTTGATTGCAACTCAGTAGATCTGGGTTCTTTTCCTGATTCTCCAGGAGTCACTTCTTTTCCGTATCTTGAGAATAGGATATTTGCTGCTTCTTGTCAAGTGTTGAGATCTACAATTGAGAAGTGCTATGTAAGCATTATGATTACTAATATGATGGATGATATTCTCCAGGGATACAAAAAGGGAGGTACGAAAGATGCTGGGAGAATGAACTCCCAGAGGTGTAGCTGACCTCTCCTCTTACCAGTGATAATTTGCAGCTCAGTGTGGTAGTTGTTGGCCAGAGTGTGCAGCTGAGAGCAGGAGGGTGGCAGAGCTGCTGCTGGCACTGCCAGTGACCTCCTGCTGGCTAGGAGAAAGAAGGGCACCCATGTCTGCTCGATTAAATTCTTCCTGGTCCTCCTCACCCAGACAGATTTCACCAAGAGCCACCTGTGAATCAAGCCTGCAAACAGATACTGCATGATCGGAGAGAACAAGTCAGTCACCTCCAGTTTGTAAACTGATTTTACTGGTAAAAGGCACTAAGATTTTTCTTCACTTTAAGGGATAAATCTTACATAAAATTTAAAGTCAGGAACAACTTCTGTTGGGAGGTTCAGTAGCAAGATGCAGTGAGGTCTAACTTATTGAACCTTATATAAATGGATAATCTGTTTGTCCCCGTGTTTAAATGTTCTGTATATTGCTGCATTAACTTGAAAGATATTCAGTCACGAGGAATGAGTAAACATAGAGGGTTTTCTTTTTCTTTCAAACTCCAGTTTTTCCTTTCCTACAGTAAATGCAGAGTTGGCCACACTTAATTCCTCCTAATGGGCTAATTGATTCAGCAGTCACCAAGCATGTGACCTGACTTCTGGTTCACTGAATCACTAAATGAGGTATTGAAGTATTGAGATGATGCTTTTATTTCTGTTTCATTTGGTGAATGCATTTTGATCACAGTTGTGAAAGATGTGAACTGGCACCTTCTGTAAGGAGAAGTGCCCTTCACCTTTTGCAGGTACAGTACCAAACTTAGCGTGGGGGGGAAATACGCTGAGGCTGTGCAAACACACTGGGTCCAGGGTAAGCCTGTGTGCTGTGTAAGATGAATCTGCCCTTCACTTCTCTGTGTTGGACTTTCTATTGAACTAATTCATCATTTGATTTTTGACATCTCAGTAATTACTGCTAGCAAAAACTAGTCATTTTAATGGTTGCAATACACTGCAAGCATGTCTAACTTTGATGGAAATTTTGAGTGTCTTTGCTTCAAACACTTGCCTGGTCGTTATGGGCATTTTTACAATCAACCAAGGACTTGTAAGGAAGCCTTTGGTGACAGTTGTTAGCTCCTAGCAACTTGATTGTCTATGAGGCAAGGGTGCAATTTCAAGAGGCTATTAATTCCTCTTGTAGCTGACCTTTACCAGACCGAACACACACAAAGGGACATGCACAGCCCTGATTTCTGTTGGGTCTGATTTCTCTGATGACCCTGTGTGATGATCTGAACATGCCCTGACATGGAAAGCTTTTCTCCCCAGCTAAACCAAAATGTTTGCCAGCAACTTTTTTCCCACCTCTAAATCTGTTCTTTTTGCCCAAGTCTCTGTCCCTGTTGTTTGCTAACTATAGAAGGCCACTGAGAATGGGTGAGACAGCATAGGTGGAAATACACGGCTCTGAAATACACTTTCACTACCTGTCTAAAACATGTTTTGTCAGGGAAAGCAGCTGTCAGTTCTGATGAGACCTTTGTGGGCACAAGACACAACTCCAGGGAATGGGCTTTCTTTAGGGCTGCCTGTAGCACTCAAAAGCTTTTGTTTTGCTATTTTGGTGGCAGTTTGGAGCTTTTCAGTGCTCTAACAGCCAAGAATGAAAGATCTCTCCTCCCTTGGGACAGATCTTTCTCTGGACTAGCAAAGTGTTTCTGGAGGGATGGGAGTTGCTGTCCATTCAGATAAAGCATTTGTGTGGGAGACTTGGTTTAGGGAAAAAAAAAAAGAAAAAGAAAAAGGAAAAAGTAATCTTCTGAGTTACTGCAAGTTTTACTGCAGGTTCCGAGGGAGAGGACAGTTTAAAAGAACAGCTGAAAGACTGATCACACTGATGGGTGCCCTGAAGAATATCAGCACACTTCATGGACAATTAATGTGGGTAACTGTCCTGGGTTCAGCAATAGCAGTCATTTTTCTCCTCCTTAATAGCTGGTGCAGTGCTGTGTTTTTGACTTTCAGCCTTG
>JBCJKH010067613.1:0-23773 GCA_039877255.1 Loriculus beryllinus | reverse complement strand
GAAGAGAAGAGAAGAGAAGAGAAGAGAAGAGAAGAGAAGAGAAGAGAAGAGAAGAGAAGAGAAGAGAAGAGAAGAAAGAAGAGAAGAAGAGGAGAAGAGAGAATATTTCAGTTGGAAGGGACCTACCACAGACATATAGTCCAACTGCCTGACCATTTCATGACTTACCAGAAGTTAAAGTTTGTAATTTGAGGCATTGTCCAAATGCCTTTTAAACACAGACCTCTCTAAGAAGCCTGTTCCAGTATTTAACCACCCTCTTGGCAAAGAAATGATTCCTAACGTCCTGTCTAAACCTTCCTTGGTGCAGCTTTGGACCATTCCCACACATTCTATCACTGGACACCAGGGAGAAGAGATTAGCAGCTCCCTCTCCATGACCCCTCCTCAGGAAGCAGTAGAGAGCAATGAGGCCCCCCCGAGTCTCCTTTTTTCCAAACTAGACAAATACAAAGTCTTTAGCTGCTTCTCATAGGATAGGCTTTTCAGCCCTTTCACGGGCTTTGATGTCCTTGTCTGAAGAACCATCACATCCTTCTTAAATTGTGGGGCCCAGAAATACACAGTTGAGGTGAGGCCATACAATACTGAATGCATCTGGATAATCACTTCGCTTGAGTGGCAGGCTATGCTGTGTTTGATGCACCCCAGGATGTGGTTTGCCCTCTTGGCTGTCAGGGCACACTGCTGACTCATGCTGAGCCTGCTGCCAACCAGCACCCCAGATGCCTATCTGCCATTGCAGTATTTCCCATACACAACACCTCTGTCAATTTAACCCATGTGGCAGTAAATACCTGCTGACACCTCTGTGTCCCACTCAGAGCAGGAAAATGATGTCCACAATTCTGCCTACATAAAACTTTGTCAAAGACAAAATATTCAAACAAACCTGGAATTTGACCTAGTGTGATTTTTTTAGTGCTTAAGAAAAAAAATGGCACATTTTCACCTCAGATGTATAGCTTATCTCTTTAGACAGTATAAATGAGTATAATTCTACCGGTTTCTGTGAAATTGTTATGTGCTTTTACTGAGAATCTTGCCTTGGGATTCCAGTAAAATCAGTGTGAGCGCCTGTGTTCAAGGACAGATTTTAATGACTGTCTTATAAGTGCTGACAGACAAATGGATATCTTTTGTTCCAGTCATCTGAGGGATGAGCAAGCCAAAATGATTTTCTTCCAGTTCAGCTTAGGAAGTTAAATGAGAGCATTATCCAGCTTGGCAATTTAAAGGCAGTGGGAGTCATGGGCAGTGGCTTTGATTCCAGTTTCCCTTCTAAGCCTGCTGGCCTCCACGTGTGGGTTATGTGCTGGCAGTAGCATTTGACAGTAAACCAGACAGTGGGATGCGCACAACAGATCACGTAGGAGATGTAAAGTACTATGTTGGTTGTCTCTCCATTACTATTAATCACTTTTGCAATTTTTACTGTCAGAACAACTCTGATAAAAAGTGACAGAAACCAGGCAGAACAATGAAAGCAAACAAAAAAAAGCAATACCTGACTTTCATGCACTAGCCTTCCCCTACTGTCCTTCAAGGACATTGCTCTAAATGGCTTGAACTTGTGAATATATAAGCTTAGCTACACACTATGCCAATATTCTTGAGACTATTTAATCTTGCTTTGGTAACACATTACAATTGTTATAATCTTCTTGCATTCTGTTACTCATTTACTTACTCGTTAATGATACATTGTACTCCAGATGTCAGGAATGCAACTGGCTTACAAAAGTTTCTAATAAGTACTGTTTTCTGTGCTGCCCCTTTCAGTAATTATGAGCACAGTATAAAGAATTTTACATAACTTTATAGCTATGACAAATCTTAGGTAGTCATCTAACTAGACAGGTAAATCTGAAGTTTAGCTGTGGTCCAGGCCCCTCACTGGTTTGAATGGAGATAGCACCGGAAAAATTCCATCTCAAATCCATGGAATAATCTGTCTCCAGGCATGTGGATAGTTGCCAAAACACAATTTCTGTCAGCAAAGACAACACTTATTGTCCAGCGATCTTAAAGAGAGTGGATTTTTGAAATATTTTTTCATAAGTTCTCTCAAAATTGCCTCAGCAAAGGAATGTTTGGTGGTTATTCCAAGAGCTGTTGTAAAAGTATATTTCAAGAATAATGTAAATAATAAAATGCTCATATTAAATGTTTCTAAGGAAGTGCACACCTGTATTTTTTAAAACATTTTCTCATAATGTCATGATGACAGTGTACTATTATAAGATTATCTGTAGTATTATACAATCTGAAAATTTAAGAAAGCTCCATTATTGTTTACCACATACAGATCCTTTACAGAAAGTATAGGGTCAAAACCAAAAGTACTTGTGTTAGAATTGTTGGAGGTTATTCCCAGGCAGTGTTACACTATGGAAATCTAGTGGATTTGAGCTTTAACACTTTCTTAGCAATTCTCCACCTATCTGTTTCATGTGCGTATGCAATTCAATGAAGAGATGCCCAGAAATTGCCAAGACCATAGTTGTGCTGTGCTAAGGACGTTCCTCAAGAAGGAGATCTTAAAGAGTCTGTTCCCATGCACTGGCAAGGAAGACCAGCTTGGCTGAACATAGAGGTTTGGCTGGAAAACATTAAAAAATAGAGAGCTTATGACCTTTAGGAGAAGGGACAGGCATCTCTGGAAGACTGCAAGGATGTGACGTGGCTGCACAGGGAGAAAATTAGAAGACCTAAAGCCCAACTAGAAGCTAATCTGGCTACTGCCATAAAAAACAATAAAAAATGTTTCTATAAATACATTAGCAACAAAGGAGGGCTAAGGAGAATGTCCACCCTTTACTGAATGCAAAATATAAGGTGAAAGTTGAGGCACTTAATGCCTTCTTTGACCCAGTCTTAGCAAAACCAGTTGTCCTCTATGTACTCAGCCATCTGAATTGGAACGCAGGGACAGAGAGCAGAATGAAGCCCAAAAGGGCTTCTAACAACCAGCTAGACCTCTTAGACACACACAAATCCATGGGGCTGGACAGAATTCACAAAGGGTACAGAGAGAGACAGCAAAAGTGCTTACCACGCCACTTCCCATAGCAATCCTGGCTAACCAGGGAGGTCCCAGCTGACTGGAAATAAGCAAAAGTGACACCCACCTACAAGAAGGGTTGAAAGTAGGATCCAGGGATCATAGCACGATACAGGGGGATGGTCACTTCACTAGTCCTGCTAGCTATGTTATTTCTGATACAGGCCAGGATGCCCTTGGCCTTCTTGGCCTCCTGGACACAAGCTGGCGCATGTTTGGTGGCCATCAATCAGCACCCCCAGTTCCAGCAAGCAGCTTTCCTCAAGCCTGTAGGGTTGCATGAGGTTATTTTGGCCAAGTAATAGACCCAGGACTGAGCATTTTTGAACCTCATACAATTGGCCTCAGCCCACTGATGCTATGAGAAGTCAACCTTGAAGTGCCCAAGGACCTTCTTTACTTGGCAGAAAGGCAGTACTGATCTTAGAAAAAAGAGGCAATGACTGGGCACCAGTACCTGACTCTGTATCACTTATCAGATTGGTAAAATGTAGACTTAAATGCAATTGAAGTCAATGGATTTACACTAGCACATAATACATTTCAGAAGAGAGTAAGTCTTGACTGCAGATGTATCTGGAGAGACAAGTACATGTTCTTTTATATAGTTTTATCAGTGTAATTCTTTTGTTTTTTCTTTTGCTTCTCCATCAGGTATATCCTTGGCATTTGGCTCCAGTTTTACAATAGGCAATCCACTGTTTTTTCCTCCCTGTTTTTTGTGTCTCTAACTATATGACCCCATTTCAGTGAGTTGAAAGAAATGTAGATCAGTTCATAGGCTACAGGAGAACTGATATTTCTCATCCACAGTTCTCTTGCAATTTAACATATAAACATCCTCTCAAGACAGTTTCCCAGGAGGGGGGTGGGAGGGTGAAGCCATGTTAAAGTGCTTACTGCAGCTGAGAAGAACACATCTGGTGAGGTTGTAGAATGCATTAGCTCACTAAGGTGATGAAGTGAAGTTTGAAATGTCATTTAAGTGCCATGAGAGACAGCTGCTAAGTAGAGCTACTGACTAGTTAAAGCTTTTTCTTTTGACATACTGAAAAGCTTTTCTTATTCTTGCTAACCTGCAAGAACCTAAAGATGTTTTTATTTATTTCACAATGTAAGATAAAAGACAAAAGAAATAATAAGATATATAACAAAATAAATATTTTCTTCTTATAAAAAGAATACTGGTATTTATTCTATATGCAAAATGTTTTGAGATAAACCAAAAAGCAGAAAAGCTACACAATATACACATATACTATTTAGAGGACAAGTAATAATCATATTAAACATTTCTGAAGGTTTGACAGAATCAAGGAATGAATATTTTTCCCTGACTCACACTCCCCCAATGACAGTTGATAAGAGAAGGAGAGAAACTAGGTTAATTTTTTCAATCCTTTCTTCATTAGTCCATGACTCCATGACAGCTTAGATTAGCCTAATATGTGGTCCCACTGGAGTTCATACATTTTGCTACATTATTTAATTCGGTGAAGAAATGTTTTGCATGCATCACATGGAAATGTTTCTGTCTGCTGAGCCAAATATATTGCAAATTCAGTGATCTGAACCTAAAGAGATGTCATAGAGTGCCACACTTTTAAATAATTTAGAGTTTAGAACATTTGCTGCTGACACATAAAATAGACACAGAACCGTACAAAGGACCTTTTTCCCCTTCTAGGGTATATTTTGAAGTACTGATTAATTTGATAAGAACTAGTATATTATCACTTGTAAAAGGTTATTGCATTCCCTTTGGAAATTCACACTGAATGAAATTTTGGTTCTCTGAAATGAATGCCAAAAATCATACCAGCTTCACAAGTCCAGCATTTTGTTACAGTTTTATGTAAGTAGTTGTATATTAACATAATTAATATAGCTGTGTTAGATGTTCTATATCGTACACAAATTGGTTTGTACAAACTTCAGAAATATGTTTAACAAATATTGCAGCAAATATTGCAAACCTTCACTATCTTTGTGATTTCCTCACAGTATTGGGGATGTATACTTCTTTCCTAGAACAGAATTCCCAGCAACTCATCTTTGAAAATTGCAGAGTAAGAGTTTTCATAGGAGTAGTGTTACCATATGTAATACTGGAGGTGGAATTCCTACAGATCCTCCCCTCAGACAGGTTCATATATCATGTTATGCAGCTCAACTGTGCAATCAAGTCTTTAGCAAGGATTTTCACACTTGGCCCTTTATGATTCACTTAATATCCTTCCTTTCAAGAGGGTGATATAGCTAATTGTTTCAGAGTATCTCAAGTGGAAATCAAATCTTTCTGGTTCCACAGAAAAATGCTAGTTTGTGGCACATCAAGGCAAATATTCCTGTAGAGTTGGAAAATGTGCTTATTTTTGTAAATACCTTAATGAGATGGGCTACTTCAGGTTTTTGAAATGAGAAGCAGTTGCACAAAGATGTTGAACAAGACCAGTCCCAACACCGATCCCTGAGGGACTCACTCGTTACTGGTCTCCAGCTGGACGTTGAGCCATTGACCACAACTCTTTGCGTGCAGCCATCCAGCTAGTTCTTTATGCGCCGAGTGGTCCACCTATCAAACTGATATTCAATATGTATCAAATAGATGTTTAGCAACAATCAAAAAAGCATACCAATACTATTAATTACTGAAAAAGACCACATAGTGAATATTGCAGTTCATAATGCCCCCTTCTTCTCAGATAGATTATTTTGCAATTTGAAAGTCAGAAAAACAAGTACAGGACAAAAGAGAATAAAATTTCTTCCCTTAGAAGTACAACTGGTAGGGTAGGACTTAATTTAGGAAAATAAGTAATTTAGAGAGGACATGTTAGAAATATATCAAATTTTGAGTGACAAGTAGAGGTTGAACACGGATGGTTTATTCATTCTTCTTGCAATACAAGAATAGAGAGCCTCTGAAAGTCAGATTAAATATATACTAAAGTATAGGTGATTTTCCGTCACTTGGCTGAAGAACTGCAGACCTTCTTGCTGCAAGATGTTGTGCAAGCAGCTTCAAAGGAAGAGTGAAAAAAGATTTGGAAGAGAAGTACATTGAGGGTTGCTGAAGAGGCAAAGCACAACGAGCTCAGAAAATCATTCCAGCTAAACATATTTGTACTCTGGGAAGTGGTGTTGGATATAAGACTCATGAGGTTGTGGGGTCTCCTATGTTGGGGATATTCAAGGCCTGCCTGGACAAGTTCATGAGTGATGTACTCTAGGTTACTCTGCTCTTGCAGGGGAGTTGGACTAGATGATCTTTTGAGGTCCCTTCCAACACTTGGGATTCTGTGATTCTGTATGCTTGCCTTTTTTTACTCTTTCCTTACCAACAGCTTAAGGCCACCTAAGGAGACCAGGATACTAACCAGATCCTTGGTCAAAATCTGTTCATCCATTCTTTCTTTTTGTGTTGTGAACTGAAATCGTTAGGTACCTCATTTTTTGGTACTGAGTTCCCTGCACTACTCAGATAATGCAAAAGTGTGTTGTAGTAGAAATGAGCAGAATATATTCATCCTTTGACCTGAAATTCTGGCAGGTTTTCTGAAAGTATGTTTGATTTAGTCTTATGTTCTCTACAAAATTCAGTAGTGGCAATGTTCTCTTTTAAAATAGAGGTGATTCCATTGTCTTATGCAGCTTCACCAATTACAGCATTAAGTCAGAAGTGAGAGACAGCATGTCCACATTTCTTCCTCTTCCTTAAAGTACAGCATTGGCAGATTTAAAGACAGTAACTTTGGTGTGAGATATGTTAGATCAACTGGGAACTTGAAACTTATCTTACTACCCTGACATATAGCCTCTTGAGGACTCAACACGTTGTAGGATGTAGAGCAGCAATTTGAATGTACAATTTGACTGTCCTTATGAGATGTCCATATATCTAGTAGTTTGACCATGACTGCTGAAGGAAAGGACACTTACAGTATTATACTGGAAGAAGCCAGAAGGAGTGTCACGGAGAATCGGGAGCTGTTGGTGGACTATGCTCAGAATCTGAAGTTAAAGGTTGGGTGAGATGCCTGGCCACACTAGTCTGGTTGCAAGCTACTTTATTTAAGCAATCATAAAAACTTTCTCTTTGCACCTTTGCATGTAAATTCCATAGATATTTGCACCAGATTTTAAGTAGTCTTCACCATCTCTCCTTTGGTTATGTTCTTTGTGCAGTTAAATTAGTCATTTCTGCCCCCCTCCTCCTTTTATTAGTTCATAAGAAATAAGTAGCAATAACTGAATGAATTAGGTGACTAATTCTTGGCTCCTCCTGAGGATCCTCCTTGGATCCTCAAGACAAATATTTGCAGACTTAATCCAGATATTCTCAGGTAATGGGCTTCAAATATGCACAAAGATTTCAAATTTCAACCCTTAAGCTGCAGATAAATTTCCTTTGAGACCACTAGCAGGTAGACTCGCTCATAATCTTAGTGCTGAGACCCCAATTTTCACCACTAAGGAAAAAATTCTGCTTGCTCTTCATTATGGTATTGGCCATGAACAATTCATAATTAACTCAGTTGAAAAATGCCATGAGCAGACAACACACAATAAAATTCCTGACCAAAAAATAAGGAGAGGACCAGATAAGTATGCAAAAAGCAGCATTAAGACAACATTATGGAATGAAGTAAAATCCTCAAATGATGTAGTCTCTGGTGTGTTCTGGAAGAAATCCATCAAAATGTGTGGAACATACTTATCTGGTGAAGAAATATTAAGTATAACTGGGATAAAAAGAGGCACGTGAATATTTCCAGTAATGAGACTCTATTACTTGTGGTGAGTGTGATATTCTCAATCTGGCTAATTTCTCGTATCTGTGGTCTTTTCTTACATACCCACCAAACTATTTTAGCTGCATCAGCTGATCCATTCATAATGCAGTCTTACACATAAAGTCACAAAATCCTCATGTATAACTTGAACTAAATGGTAGAAGTCTATAAGAATAGAACCTCAAAATGCAAGGGGAAACACAACTTTGTCCTTTGACATAGTTATGTATTTTTGGTATGCCTATAAACTTAATGCTACATTTTGAGGAAGAAATGAATCAGCTAAACATAGTAACATCATACATTGCATGAAATGTATTCAATTTAATTCATTCTCTTAAAGAATTGAACACAGGAAATTAAAGACCTGTGAATTAGGCACAGTTGTAAAGCAGTCAACTAAAATTTAAGGATGGGAGGAAGTATACCTATTACTGAAAAAAGACACCTTTTAAAAGTGAATACTATGCCAGCAATTCAATATGATGTGTATAAATGTGCATTATTAGAATTTTTCACATTAGTGTCTTTAAAAGTGCTTATAATATTGGCAGTTCACATGACATTATGCATAAATACCTACATGAAATCACAGGCTACAACTCTTAAAAGAGCTTATAACCTTGCCTGTTTTACGTAAAGTACATATAATAAATACATATGGAATTTAGAAAATGTTTATCACAGAATCATGGACTGGTTTGGGTTGAAAGGGACCTTAAAAATCATCTAATTCCACCCGTCCTGCCACGGGCAGGGACAACTTGCACTAGACCAGGCTACTCCAAGACATATCCAAGCTGGCCTTGAACACTTCCAGGGATGCACCACCTACAGCTTCTCTGGGCAACCTATTCCAATGTCCCACCACCCTCACAATAAAGAACTTATTCCTAATTTTCAGATTTATGCTCTACTTTGAAATGATAGCTCATTTCTGGTACCAGCTATCTTTAGAGTACAAGCTGTATTGAAGTATCCTATCAGTAGAACTCAAATCTGTTGCTCTCTTATCAGTTCTGGTCACCCAAACTTTGATAATTATTTTATAAAACATGTTGAGTCCTTCTTATGAAGGTATTCTGTATCTTTACTACAGTTAGCACAGGCAAAAGAGCAATGATTTAGGAACTTAGTCATAAAAAGCTGGCTATTATGATACTATTGAGAAAGTATTGATTTGCTGGGTGCCATAAATTTCACAAGAATAATTCTGAAATTCAGAGATCTAGTCTGGATTAATTACAATTTCAAAATTTTTTTGACCTTTGCAACACACCAAACTTAAGTCTGTTTTCTTAAAGGAATGCATAAATATAGTATCTCTATACTATAATTTTACTAAATACACTTTGGTAATTATTTATAAATATCTACAAATTGATTGAGTCTGAAGCAGTCTGGAGACGTGCAAGAAGATTCCAAAACATTTCTAATGTACAAAGATAATCAACTAAATTCTGGGAACTAGACTTGAATGAGCTTGAGTTTACAGAAACTTCTGAAAAGTGGTTTTATCCTCTGTTTAATGGGTATCTAAACCCGTTCTACCTATCTGAAGAGAAAAGAAGTAGTAGAAGATAGGATTGTTGATATTTGGATAAAATGCTGTAGAGTTCTGTTCAGTGATGCATTTGGCAGAGTTTTTCATCATAAATGTGACCAATGCACTTCATCACTCTGCACCTCAGTTTCCTGTCTCCCACTTCTCCTGGGTAACCCTCATGGCTCTAAGAAAACTGGGGAACTGAACTGCTATTCTTGGTTGAGATTTTTATATACTCTTGTAATACAGATACACTTTGTCTGGAATTTTGATTCAAGTTTGTGTCAGATCTTTTTCAATCTAGATGTTCTTGTAACCATTGCTAAAGCTCGATACCAACTGGATGGCATGCTTTTTTTTTTTTTTTTTTTTTTAATTGCTACAATACAGCTGTCTTTTCTACAGAAACAGGTAAACACTATTTCTGTCTCCATTCATCCGCATAGTGTTGTGGTTTTGTTTATGCCTTAAACCTTACTGTGTATACTATGTGGTCTGGTGATAATGAGATTATTTAGTGTGATCACCAAATTATTTGGTGTTAGAATCTTGCAGAAGGTTAGCGAAGGTTAACTTAGCAATAGCTGAGAGGGGCTGGACATTTTGTAAACCTTTGATACTTATCAAGAATCACCAGATAGAGGTTATCAAGAATCACCAGACAGAGGTTATAAAAAATCATAGATATGGAGCAAAAATTCTGAGATATTCTCCACTAATGTCACAAGCAATGTGCCTGCTGCCTTATTCCATGAATCAAATTCCCCTCAAGTCTTGTAATACTGTAAAGTGCAATATTGTATAAACAGTGATTTATTTCTACATGGCAATAAGCTAGCTACTGATATAACAATTTAATTTCTTTCTTGCTATTATGGAAAGCCTTGTCATGACTCTTGCGTTAAGGATTTCGATTTTGCATTTTAGTCAGAAATTAAACAACTGTGCTTTCTTTGAGAAATACTACATATTTTTCACAAAATTACAATATTTATTCTTTGGGCAAAGTGCTGAAGTAATTAATTAATTTATTTTAATTACATGTTGGGTCCTTTAGGAAATAGAATATCTGTGTCCATCCTTTCTTTGTCACTATGGATAATAGCAAAGCAATAGGGAGTCTTGCTATGTATCTGTACAGTTAAAATGGATTGAAATCTCATCTAAATTCTTTCTACATGGTAATCAAATTAGTTTATTAGTTATTATTGTGTTTGTGATAATTATACAGGCAAGAGATACTATGGAAAACTGCTTAGCCGACTGTTAAATAGGGCTATTGTGACAATATTGTGAAGTAAGGGAAACAATCACCTGACTGCCTTGTAGAAATCAGACTAGCCCCATAGGTGAGGCATTCCCTGGGGAAGATGATTAACTGCATTCCCTCCATGCTGGTTCCTCATCGATCAGTCACTGATTAAAGTAGCGCAGTGGGTGATGTGGAAGGGAAGCCCAGCAAACCTGTGGCTTCGGCTGTTTGTGTTTTCAGCTTTAAACAGAGAAGCAGAGCTTGGCAAGCTAAAGGTCAGGTTGACTTCTCTCTGGTTAGGCAGCCCAGCTCATATATCAGAGCAACCAGCTTGCTTTCTGCTGTTTCACAGTTTCATCTGTGAATCTGTTCTTAAAATAAATAGCAACAATAATAAATACTTATTTTTCATAATTTTCATGTTCACTTTTCTAAGGATAGCATGTGCTTGCATTCGTTCTCAATTTCTTTTTAATTCCTCAGGAAAGGGAAAACGAGTGCTAAGGCAAGATCTGTATCAATAATTTAAAGAAGTAAAACTTTACAGGAACTTTGCAATTACTTCCATTGTAAGAATTCAAGGCTTCCAAATTAAAAGTTAATTTCCCCTTACAAGAATTCTAATAATTTTAAAATCAGAAATGTGAGATTAAAGCCACCATGCAGTCTTAATTTGGTCCAGCAGTGTTACCTAACGAGAAAAAAATTATCGACATAATAAAAAATATGCCATTAAACCGCAGCTAAATCTAATCTAGAGTTTCAGGCTTTAAAATGTATTTTTCATAACCATATGGCTATTATCTTGTGCCACTAAAAAGCTGTGATAAGGTTATTGCATGTAGCATATTAATATATATTTTATCTGGGACTTATATACATAATTCATATTTATTAAAATAGTTTATTAATATGTCCAAGGTGAATCAGTTGACCCTGAAAACCACCATTTTAGGCTTTTTAACTGAAGTTAATAGGATTGCTCATCTCACGCCATTAATGTAGCTAATGTTAAGAAGATCAGAGTTAGCACATCAGGTGTGCACTGGGATTTTCTCTCTCCCTCTCCATCTTGCTGTTTCTCCTTTATCAGTCAGACCTGATGCAGATAGTAAGACCAAAACAGGACAGTGGGGCCTACCGAAACAGAACAGTGGGGCCTACCAAAACAGAACAGAGGCTAGTGCAGAGAAATAAAATCTGTCTCTGTAATTCTCAGGATTAATTTATTTTACTTGTAAATAATTTTGGAAAACTGCTTTGTTTTTCGTCAAAGTCTGTTTATGGATAAGCCACATTTTACTGTATATATTAAAAGACTATGGTTACATATTCTTGGGTGTAGTTCTGTTGATCTGTGACCAAATCCTTTGTAGGCAAAAGAAAACCCAAGGAGAAAAAAATAAAACCAGCAAGTTACAAAAGATGTCCATTTAATGAATATTATCATCTGATATTAATAATTATTCAGATAGTATGCTTGCATTGAGGTGGGAAGTGGGTGGAAAGGGGAAGATGAAAGGCAGAGTCCTGGCTCAGTGCTCCTCCTGTATGATCTAGTGAAGCTCACTAGACTTGGAGGTCATCCTGGAGTTCAGAGTTGATATTAGTCTAATCTTGGCATTATTATGAGGATAACATATTTGGCTGTTCACATTCATAATTAATGACAAAGGTGTCTAAGAAGGCACTAAGCTTAATTAATGATTCCTGTCCTTTGAAAGCAAAGAAACTGCTTTCAGTTGGCATCAAAACCTTGAAGACCTACTGTCCATAAGCCAATAAGAACAGAAAGAAAATTGTCAAATGCAGGATGCACAGCTAAGTGGGGAATGATGTGAGTAGGCTCTGGCTTCTGGCATTCACTTAATGACCAGATTTGATGCTGGCAACATCCTTGGCCTCATGTTGTGGTTGGCTTTGTGAGGCTTCTCAGATATCCTTTCTCCTTTTCCCTCATGAATCCAGTCTTTCAGTCTCCATCCTCCCAAAAATATATAGCATTGGAAGTGTGGAGAACTTAACTGATGCTATAAGAAATGAGCAATGAACTCTCCTACATTGTTTTCCCAGCTGGCAATGGATGCACCTGTTCATAAAAGATGAAAGCCCAGAAAAGATAATGGAGAAAGAGATTAGGATTAGTTACCAGTTTGCTAGATGAAGAGAGAAGCAGATATATTGGGTCTACCCTAGTAGTTTTTGCTGTCTCAGCTACTTTGGTTATTTCCCAGCTACTTTATGATGCAGTCAGGCCAAAAAAGCCCTAGCAGAATTGTAGGTATACCATATACCACTTTAGCATATACTGCTCATTGAAATAAGAGATTCCAGCAAATGCACTTATTTGCAAATATAACTGTGTCAGTAGAAGGACAGTCTTATTGGCAGGGCTGTGGCAGTAAAATTAAATCTCCATAACTCTTCAATGCTGACAAGTTTAGGTGCAGAGAATCGCTATGAAAAAAACAGGTAGGTGGAGTTGGGGTTTGGGGAAGATACAGGAGAAACAGGAAGGTAGTACTGATGGTTGCAAATGGTCCTAATATTTTTTTTTTCTCCTCAGAAGCTATTTCTCCTGTTTAGAATGGCATGTAGCAGTGGAACTGATAGAAAAATTAACCTTATAAAAAACAAAATGTAAAAAAGTGCCATTTGAAAAGATAAACTTCACCTTAGAAACCTAAAGACCTGGGGAAGTAGTTTTTGAGCAAAACAGCAGCTGGGCTTCCCTTTGTGAGCTGTCTCCTAAAACCATAAATATTTAGCATACCTGAAAAAACAAAAGGTTGGGTTTTTTTTTGTTTGGGTTTTTTTTTTTTTTTTTTCAAAGAGGAAGGTCCAGTTCTTCTCTTGGGTGACGCTGATATATAATTAACTTTGAGGTACTCTGATTTCTACACAATAATGTCTCATATATGGTTATTTTCCCTCAAACAGTCTCAGGTTCTGCTTCTCCCCATAAGTAAAGATCATCTCTTACTACTTTGTTCCTCACTACAATCTGATTACCAATGAGAACAAGGCAGAAATATTTACCTGTGGTAGAGGGTTATGTAATAAATACTCTTCATCTGAAATAGCAACATTTCTTTTCTGCTGGGTGGGAGATTATAGGTATAGAAGTCTTTTCTATATGCTTGTTCTGTATAAGCCTAATTTCTGAATTGACACCGTTCAGTCCACGCATCTGGACAAAGAGGAAGAAAGGCAAAGACATCAGAAGGCCTGCATGGATGAAAAAGAAGCTCCTGGGTATACTCATACACAAACAGGAAGCCTACATAAGGGTGGAAGCAAGGACAGTGAGGCTGGGAGGAATACAGAGAAATTGTCCAAGCAGAGCCAGGGATCAGGTTAGGAAAGCTAAAGCTCTGAAAGAACTGAATCTGGCCAGAGACATCAAAAGCAATAAGAAAAGCTTCTGTAGGTTTGTCACAGATAAAAGGAGGACTAGAGAAAATGTGAACCCTCTTAGGAGGGCAACAGGAGACCTGGTTACCTGGGACATGGAGAAGGCTGAGACACCTAACAACTTTTTTGCCTTGGTACTCAACAATATCTCCTGAATTTGCATGGAGCCCTAGAGCAAAGCTATCATACATACCAGAAGCAGGAAAGGGAGGTAGAGGAAAGTTACTGCTGTCAGAAAGGTGACTGTATGGCCCTGGAAAACACTCAGTAATGAGGAAGGATGGATGTAGTGAAACAAATCTGAAGTGATGTGTGAAGAGTTTATTCATTCTATAGATTTTGACTATGCCAGGTCTGAACAGTGATGACAGACAAGGTAACAGGTCAGTGTTACATCATTGTGCAACGTGAATATTAGATAACATAACTTGTTAGTTCATGACCTTTCTGCCCAACAACTTCTTTTTCAGTCTTTCTATCAGTGTGAGATATGGTTGTTGCTCACTGCTTTTAGTAATAAAGATAGGGTAGGCAATCAGGACTTAAAGATTGGAAACTCATTTGTTTTCCTCTCAGAAAGGCACTGTTATCTCTCCCAATTCAGAAAACCGAGACACAGTATTTTTTATAGTGGTGTTGTGTTTCATATATCTTCAGGAACAACAAGCAAGATGAGATCATCAGATCACTTGCCACTTGGGACAAATGAATCATTGTAAAAGAAACCTACCAAAAATGCTCTGTATAGAGCCGCTCAGTACAGAAATTGTTGTATGAAATGAACAAGTAGAATTCCCTGCAGGTAAGATAATTGAGATCTGACACACACTGCACATCTCTAAAAATAATTTAATCACAGTCTGATCAAAGTTTCATAAAGCAGATAGTGCTTTACATTTGCTCAAGGCTTATGACAGTTAATTATAATTTTGATTATACCACCATGCTTTAGGCTTCTTTATATGTCAGAAGGATCACTGGTCTTATTAAAAAGAAGTATACTGTAGTTTACTTTTATTTTGTTTTGATAAATTGCCCCTAGAGGACAGGTGCCTGGTGCCTACTCATTTGGTTGCATATGTTCAATAATGACTTTGAATGACAAACACAGCATAAATAATTTTTTTATTTTAACTGTGCGGCATCATTTATAGACTGATTATGTGTGCTTAGTCAAAATATACACAAATAAGACAGCTGTGCTCTACTTTGGTTTTACCAACCTAGCAAGTATTTTATTTGCAATAAAGAAACTGAATGGCCATCAAAGTTGCATACAACCATCTGCTTCTGAAATTAGTTTCATATAGGGATTTAAATCTTGGCAATGCTCTTCTGTGTACGAAACTGAAAATGCTCTATTTTTTATTATTCTTTTTAAAGTATGCAGTTGAGTATTAAGTGTGTGGTGTATTGTTAACAACACATAACTTACTCCTGTCTCATCTCAGTTTGTGAGCTCTGCTCACCCGTATGGCACAGGTATAGTTACAATTTTAAGATTTTGCATGAAAGTTAAACTGTAACATTAGTACTCAGGAAAGTGCTGACTTCCTGATAAAATAATAAGCTCACTGCTGATTATGATACATAACATGTGATAATAATAGCATAAAACATAGTGTTGTTAAAATCTGGTAGATAAGAGATCAGGTGTTAGGAAAAGCCAATGGAGCCAAAATTTGTATCTGCTGTATTTAAATATTACTGCAGTGATACCAGCTCCAACTTGTTAGACCAGCAGGAAACCCCATTAAAGCCCCATATATTAAAGCATTTAAGATAGCCTATGAAATTAAAATGAGACTTACCGCAGGGCTGTTGATTTTATCGTGAACAACATGATATTTGGGGAAGGTTCACTACAGAGACTTAGATTCTTAAAGTGGCAGTAAGGTTGATAAGTCCAAATTAAGCATCACTGTCATCCAAAAAGTCCTTTTTCAGCTGCCGCATTTCCTCTGTGATGCCTGAAGTCTTTCAACACTGAATTTTCTGCCAGGACATGTATAGAGCTGCCTAAATCTTTAATTACCTGTCTTTTGTTGTATCCTTAGTCTGTGAGGGATGTAAAAATAAGGCATTTTCTCATTTCATCTACCTTGAACTGCAGTTTAGGCTGTGTAGCATATTTCTTTGTTAGTAGATGCATTATGCATCAGATTTTATTAAATTCTGGGATTTTCTAAAATTGAGGTTGATATTTTTGTGTATTACTCTCTAAGGATTATATCTTTTTTTTTTTTTAAGAAAAAAGAAGAAAAATGAGAATATATTTTTACTTCTCCATGTTGCTCACTGCTAAAATTTCAAAACTTATCTAGTTCTCCTAGGAAATACTATAATTTAACCAATAGGAAATATATTATATGGTCGTAGTACCACATCCATAGAGAAAATTCTTGGGTTTGTCCTCACTTCATCTATAGGATGTATATGTATTAAAATGCAGTTGGATTTATCTCCCAAGTAATCTGAGAAATGGAAAAACTGTCCTAATACCTGCTTCTGCTTACCTTTAGCAATCACAAAAGGCAGTAGCTCCCAGCAGCACAACCAGGAATCAGGAAGTGTGTGTCAGGCAGCTAACAGAAACCTGTCAGATAGAAATGATAATGAAGTTGTTTAGGATGTGCAGGACATGAAGGATTGTTTCATATTTCCAGACATGACAAAAAGTGCAGTCAAATGTTACCAGTTTATAAAAAAAAAACAACCTTTATTCTAAACAAAGTGCAACAGTTAATATTTTTCAGTATGAAAACTGAGACAGATCTTTGTACATTTTACATGAAAAATCCATAATTTGCCAGTGGAAAAGAAGACATCAAGTGTAGTTCAAATTCAAAATAGCATCAAAGATATTTCTGGTAAGAACTGTTACTTTGACTTCCTTCAGCTATAGCCAGCAGAGTCAATAGACTCTGATCTCTCTCCCATGACAGAACAGCCCCCTGGTCAATGCTGGTTAAAAATTTCTGAGAAAACTATATTAAACTTTTAAGGTTGTCTCCAAGCTAGGATTTCAGTATAAATGAGGGGGCTTGGGAAAGAGAACAGACTGCTTGCTGTGATCATAGAGTTATAATTTTGTTTTCAGTATTTTCTTGGTGTCCATTGATTTTTCTTCAGGAAGAACTCAGTTCAAATGTATTCTGTCATCTTTTAATATTGCTTAATTAGCTCTCACTGCATTAAAAATAGCTGGACTTGGTTAACTTTCAATTCTCAGAAGATCTACATGTACAACTAAACTAGTCATGTTGACAAACATTTTTATTTCTGATAACATTTTTTACATTCTCGTGAAATGGCCGGGACAATAATTTCCTTTCTCTTTCATAATCACTGTGCATTTTATTGTGTTTTTCAGTAACAACAATGCCTGAATGATCCTCCAGTATTCTTACATTATCACTCATTACAGTTTTGTCTGGGTTCTCTTATATTCTGTGCTTCTTGCAGAAGCAACCAGGAGACATTATAACTGGTTTTAACATGCACTAATTTATACTCACTTCCGGCCAATTCAGTAAATCCAATTACAATGAGATTAATTGTCCCTGGGGCTTGGCCACGTATCCTGCTCTACTCTGGACTGACAACTTTGCTACCATCTATCTTTGTTATAACACATTCTGGGAGAATACATTTTTTTTCTGCACAACCATAAAAAGTTTCTTTCTTCAGTCCTTCTCTGACAGCCCACTCATAATTAGCCACAACTCTTTCATGATTTTTTCCAAAACCTCATGTAGTTCTTTATACATTAATTTATGTCCATGTATATCTTCTTGCTATCTGATGACTTGTTCTCAGTAGGACTATATTCTTCATTTAGTTTTGGAACTGAATCCAAGGTCTTCTATCTCATATATTTTTTTACAATTATGTACTTTTGTTCTACAGTGTCCTTCACAGTTATCAGGCCACTTCTTTATGCGACACCTGTTCCTAGCCTGCTCTCTGTATATCTTACTGTAAATACCAGAATCGGATGGGATAGTGGGTACCTGGTTTCAACATGCATCGATCGACTGAACTGTATTTTGCTAGTTCAGCTTTGCTTTCAACAGACTCTATAACTCCTAACACATTCTTTGTGGAGTCTTTACCTCTAACATTATGAACCTTTTGCTCCTCAAGAACTCTTAAAAGCTCTGAGTTCCCAGATCAATGTTCTATTACTTCTTTTTGTGCTTCTACTGCTGTTACATTTATACAGTTCCTTTAAGCATTATAAGATATGTGCATGGTTCAACCTGTAAGTTACTACTTTTTCTTTCAAGAATGGATAAAAAATTTACCATTGAGTTAATTTCATTGTGGCATCATAATTTTTGGCTGTCTACATGAAAAGTGTAGACATTAACATTCCCATTAATGGTCATTAAGTAGCTTTCCTTTGAATACCTCAACACTCTATACACCTGAAAAAGAGAGGCAACGAAGAACTAGAATGACAAGTAATCAGCTTGAGAAATTCTATGCTTTTAACTTCCTTTATCTAGCATTTTACCATTATATTAAAAAAAAGTCTATCTTAGCTATTGCATATAAATATCACAAACATTCCATATATCATCAGTTCAGTCACTCTTACATTCATTCATGGCACACTAATATATAGCTTCATATAATCTACCCAACATATGTGAAAGGTTTATCACTTTCTTCAATACATCTTTGTCACTATAAAATAGTTCTTCACCATTTCCCACTCTCTGACAAACCTTATTCATTCTTCTCATAATTTCTAGTACTGAATAAATATCATTGTATTTAAGAAACTGACTGATGAATCTCAGAAAATTCTTTGACATGATACACAAATAATTTCTGGGTTTTAAACTTTTAACTTCCATCTATTCTTTTTGTGTTTATTTTAATGAGCATCTTCTTTCCTTTTAACTTCCTGAAGCACTATAGAAGCTCTGCTTTTATCTTAGTACTTTAAAATAGTTAGTTGCCATATTCTCAATCTTCTTAATCAAGTGAGTGGAAAAGTATCCAAACATAATTTCCAAATGTTGCTGATTCTCCGCTTTCTTTAGTTTTGCCAATCATCTCCATAGCTTCAGGTCTATTCAACTTCTGTGATATCACAGTAGGAAGTTTCATTATTTTTTTTCTTGTTCAGATATATTATTACTGACCTGTCTCTTTCTACTTTACTCTCTTTTATTTCAGCCACTGGTCTTCCCGCTGATGTCTGTTTGATGACTGATTTACTTATCTCTCACAACATTCTCCAATACTCCTTTATAGTTTACATAGAGGTCTACAACCTAGCCTAATTTAGTACTTTTTATCGGTCATCCTTTCAGGTAATATGCTAGCAATTTAATAGCCTAAGTAATTCACAAAACAGAAAATGTCCTTCTGCTGTTTTGTTTAGTATAAAAGTGTATTTTTTTTATCAACCTGTGATTGATTCTTTTGCTCTTCTTATTATTTTGGTTTCCAAAAATTACCACCTGCATTTGCAAAATACTGCTTTAGTGATGTTGCCAGCAGCACACAGTTTTTCTATAGTTAAATGATGACGAAGTCATCATTTGTGGGATCACATTGTAGCATGAGAAAACCTGCCAGGCTACATATTCAAAACAACATCTTTTTGAATTACCTTACCATTTTTACTTTTTTCTACTTCATTATATTGAGAATGTTGTCTAAGGTGTGTAGGAGTCTTACTTCTAAGTCCAAGATTGACTGCAGATTTGTTGTACCATTAACATAAACCCAGCGTCTAATGGTGGATCAGAAATTGCATTCTTCCAGGGAATGTAACCACAAAGACCTAAATATCTCTGACTTAGAGCTTAGAGTACAGTTGAAAACAGAGCTAGGTTATTAAATTTACTGTATTTGTTATTATATTTTTCCCTTAAAAAAATAATAATTTGAAATCTGCGTTCCAGATTCCTGGCTATAGAACCCTTTATTTCATGCTGTACATCTTCAAAGCAACACCAATTAATATTTTCTCTTTAATGTGTTTGCTTTTGCAACACAATTTTTTTTTTCACAAGTTCTAAAAGCTTTCTTCTTGTGTGAGGCATCATTGTCTATGTCTGGCACTGCTGAAGATAGGACTCATTGTAAAACAGTGAAGTTATAACAGTGAGAGCATTTTTGGTTGTATCTGTTAAAAAAAGATGACTTTTGGATAGATATTCATAGGAGGTGTTGGTCAGTAAGTGTTTTTTTATCTGAAGCTATATGGAACGGCCTTACTATTTCTGTGTCAACTGATGCAGCCAAGAACAGGAATGCAAAATCAAGTAATTTAAAGGACCCCAATTTAAAACCTTTATTTTTTGGCTACTGTCCAATTTAAGTAAACAAAGTGAAGAGATTAAGTAACCAGTTAACAAAGAACTAAGGACTCTTAGCTAGACATGTACACTAATGAAATTTTTTTTCTTGTTTAAGAAGATTGCTTGCACAGGGCTGATGCAGTACAACATAACTCCAGTGTCACATGCAAAATTTTAGGAGTATAAAATTAATCCAGGCAATTGGCACTTCCAGCCCAGAACATGGTTTATCTTAATTCATTGTAATGAGACAAACACCAAAGCTGTGTCTAGACTAGTAGCTGCACACAGATGTTACATTGCCTCATGAAAACTCTGGGTGCATGATCTGCTTTCACTGTGCTGCTGTAAGATAAGCAGGTTTGTTTTTTTTTTCTTGGTGGAAAATTAAAGTCCCTGTGTGTTGCAGACAAACCAGAAGAGATGTGACAGCATCAAGTTCTACCAGCTGTGGAGGAATATATCCTGTAGCTCTCCATGGAGCAGAGCTACCACTGTAAATGAAACTGAAAACTGGGCTAAAACTTCATCTCTATTTGTGCCTTACGTATTTCACTGAGAGAAAATATTTTTATTTAAGACTCAAGACTGGTTAGGGGCCTGGCTAATCACAAGATCTTTGGTAAGCTTAGAAACATAATCAAACCCATAGATAACTTTACAACATAAGTTATATTCTCTAAAGAAGACTGAGGAGGAAGAAAGAGCTTCTGCTTTTTAAGTTTCTTATTTACACAATTTACACTTTTAATATTTCTGATAAAATGTACGTATTTATAGACTAAATGTATTTTTGTAGTGCACTCTCTATTCTGAAGTGATCTGTGGAGCTGATTTTGATTTAGTCATAGTTAATTTGAATTCCGTTTTTCAGGTTTTATTGGAATGTTGCCTTAGATCACATTCTATCCTTCTTCAAAATGACCAGACCAGTATCTTTTTCTCAAAGCAAAAGGTTCTATGTATGTATTGATTGTGGCAATGATCTGGGAAAATTTCTGAGATTCAGAGCATTTTGGTGCCATAGGGCCAGTCAAAAAAAGCATTCATGCTTAAGAAGTGGGGAATGAAAAAGGGGAAAGGCAGGCTGACATTAAACAGCAGTAAGAGAGACAGAGTTATGCAATATTTAAAATGAGATATTTTTCCCTAAGCAAATGTATTTTTCAGCAATACATGAGACCTTTCTGACAGTTTGGGCTTTATTCTATGAGGCCACAAAAGGCCACAAAACCTGAGTTTCACAAGTCTTTGCAGCACTGAAAACATCTGTCTTGGCTAGTTGTGCCATATTTTCTAAAATGTCCTGAGAAGCTGGATAAGTAACCAAGTTGTTATTTTTCCCAGTGGAGCTGAGCTGGTGGACTTGATAACCTCTGTGAGGATGGCACTCGGTGCTTTTGAGGAGTTTGCTGTCTCATGATGTGTTATAAGATGTCTTGATCTCTTTACAGTCTCCATCAACTTCATGATAATTTCTGACATTTCCTTTGTAAAATCCCACAGATGTTTGACGGAAGAATGCACTGCACAGCTTCTGAAAATGTAAAGTAATGCAACATTCAGGTTGGATACAGACTAGTTTGAAGTCAAAAGTTTATAAACAGATCAGAAAATGCAACAGGGAAAAAAAGAACATCCACCCTATTTTCCTAACATTGTGAGAATAATGTGTATCTCAATTGTACAAAAATTATTTGAATGCTTATTTTCCATAAAAAGTTGTTGCAAAGGTCACAGTATTTTTATTTTCTTTTTTGGGGGGGAGGGTTTAATTTGTTTTATTTTAACGCGTATAGTTTAAGAAGAAACGATGGTATTTCTAGGAAACAATGTTGTTTCAGTGGCATCTGTGGCTGCTTTAAGAAAAAGGAATTAGACTTAAGTACGGGAATTGACTGTCAGAGCCCTCTTAAAAGTTACTGTTTTCCTTATGCAATCTTATAAATGCAAAAATATTTAAGCCATTCTTCTTCTTCCATGCATACTGTTGAAGAGAAAACTAGTCTTAATCCACACCCAGAAGAGTATCCAAGTCATAACCTAGAGATTCCACCTTAGTTAAACAGTAATGAATTTTTATTTGAATTATACTACTGTTGGTGGATGAGTCTCTAAATGAGCCTGAGCACCAGGCAGTAGTTAATTAAGTGAATTGATTGTCCCTCAAAAGAAACTGCATTTTCTTAAAACAAAATTATGTTAAAGGAAAAAGTAAATTTAGACAACTTGAACAAATCGTAGTTTTCTGCTGCTATGTATCTCTGGGTATAAGGGAATGATAATTTTTAATGATTTTTCTCCTTTTCAATGATTTTTTAGATATTATTTAGTCATCTTTCCTCATAGCATATCACAAATTATATTCTTCCACAATGATGACATTATAATTAAGAAAAGGAGTCATATTCATATTATCCTCTGTATATTTTGACAAAGCACAATTAAAAAAATTTCTGTGGGGAGCAATAAAATAAATGAAAGAAAATGTCCCACCAAATATTTCCCTTTTAGTATCCCCTGTTAATATTTTTATGAGCCTCTTAAGCTTATCTAAGAGATTTTTAATGCAGCAGTGTATGTTATTAGGTTTGTATTTTTTCACACAATATCATACATTTCAGTCTTTATCACAGTGGGAACAATAAAATAACAGACCACAATGCATTAGCATCATAAAGAAAATGTAATAAATGGCTTTATAACTGTAGTAAAAGTTGCATGAACACCAGCAGCTGTAACAGAGATGTTGCTACAGCAGCATTTTATGACCTAATAGCACTCAGTGGGCTGATAATATTATGTGTGTGTATGTAGTGCCAGCAGTTTCCAAGGCCTAGATTTCAATTCAGATAAATAATTGAAAGCACTTTTAGACTTTTCCATAAAATGTTTAATAAGAGATCAAATCCTCCCTCCCTGTAGTGGAAAATTAAATAGTTTTTGCAGGGATGTTTTATGATGAAACTCTCAACTATTATCCTTACAAAGAGAAGGTATTGGTTTTGTTGTTTTATTTGTTTTTGTTTTGTTGTAGTTTTTTTATAATATGGTTGTTAGAAATAAAATATGTTTGAAGTAGCTATTGTTTGCTTTGTTTCTGAATACTAGTGGTGAGAATGATGCTTGTTTTTACCCTCAGTTTCCACCTGATAATATTTGGAGACAAGGAGTGTAATAATAAGATTTACTGAAATACTTTGAATATGACAGTAATCATGACACAATGTGTCTGGATTTCTGGAATAAGAACAGGAGGGCTGCAGAAGAGTCAATCTTTGGAAAATGAGGGGGTTGATAATCATATAGTAGAAATGTGCAATTCACCTAGGGTTCTCTAGCTCTTCTCAAACACAAAAAAAAAAAAAAAAAATAGTG
>JBCJKH010067611.1:0-11944 GCA_039877255.1 Loriculus beryllinus | reverse complement strand
AGGACTCTGTGAGTCTCATGCTCTGCCAGGGAGGAGGGGAAGCCAGGAGGAAGCAGAGACAGGACACCTGACCCAAACTAGACAAGGAGGTATTCCACCCCACAGCATGTCATGCTCACTATATAGATCAGAGGCAGTTACCTGGAAAGGCTAGATCACTGCTTGGTCAGGCTGGGTATCGGTTGTCAGGTGTTGAGCAGTTGTATTCTCTTCCCTTGTTATTTCCCTTACCATTATTATTATTGGTAGTAGCAGCAGTGATTTGTGTTATACCTTAGTCACTGGGCTGTTCTTATTTCAACCCGTAGGAGTTACACTCTTTTGATTCCACATCCTTTGGGGAGGAAGGGGGGGGGGGGTGGGGGGGGAGAGGAAAGGAGGGACAGAGAGAGAGTGGCTGCGAGGTTCTGAGTTACTGGCTGGGCTTAAACCATGACACCCACTCCAATGAGATCACTTATCAGAAAATGCCAGAGCTAACAAACTGATCCTGCACATCACATTTATTTCTTTCAGCCTCTACCCAATTATGTTTAATACCCATATTAAACAATGAGAAGAGTTTAATGGAAATACTTTTTACCAGTCTACATGAAATATAATGTTAGCTAGAGCATTACTAACTCATAATATACTAGCCCAACATCAAGGTGGGAAATAGCAGGTGCTTAGGATTTTGATTCTAAGCAAAAGCTGCAGAATCAGACACTGATCAGCGAATCACATTAAATTGTACCCTAGCACCAGTGAAAGAAAGGTTGCCCTTACTACTGTTTTGTTCAACAGTGAACTGAAATAAGAATTATATTTGCAATACAAAAAAGTTACACTTCAATCAACAGGGACTTGCAAGATAGAAGTGATATAGGGCATTTCTAGAGTATCAACAAACTGGCATAAACACAAACATTATCATAGAAAGCAGCCACAGGGTTATCATAGTTGAACACAAACTGCATAAGAAGAAGTAAAATCTCTTCCAATTTCAGGAGGAGAAAACTAAGGGCAGCACGTTGGCCATTTTGCTTGAGAAGAACTCAGAATAACATGTACTATATTAGGTTGAGAATTATTGGCAGAATGTGATGCCTGATGATAGCTGTTTTGATGTCTGAGTGAAAACCAACAGGTACAAATGACAGCTCAGGATATCTAAGGGACTATCTGAACATCACTTCCTAGTAGGTTGTTAAAATTCAATATTGCGTTAACAATGATTATGCAATTGTATTGTTTAGCTGGGGAAGGAAGTCTAAGGGCTCTGCTAACAGCAAAATGGAGCCAGGTAGTGTGTTATGCTACAGATCTCATTACCCTATGTTAATCTGTTATGACTCCATATACCAGATGATGCAGACTTCAGCTGATTTGTTTGGCTCTGTGTGATTTCTGAGCAGCACCAAACCCCAACCCACAGCCTTTCCAAACATTTATTAGCATCCAAGCTGGCTTCAGCTGGAATGAGAATCAGCTTATAATTTTCCAGTGAAATATATTCCACTGTGCTGCTCCAATTTATAACAGAAGTAGGGGAAATGATGAGGGAAAACAGAAAACAATTGCTTCCAGTCATTCAAATGTTAGATTAGATAATACTACTTGTGTGCTTATAGTATAAGAAGCCTAAGTGTACAACTGTGATGTGAAACCCTTGCAAAATCTGTTCTATACTTTATTTGCCAACTATCCAGTATCACACTGATGATAATACTAATAACATCATTTCACCAGATGAGTAGAAGTAGAGCCTCTAAGATTGACACAATTTGCAATACTGACAACAATCAAATTTATGTCGCGTTCCAGCCAAGTCCGTGCATCTCGGAAACCAGCTGCACTTTTCTTAATGTGGAGTTATCTGGTGAAGGATGTAGCACTGCCGAAGGCAGAGATGAGGGGAGGTCATGAAAGCAATGCTGCCATTAGGGACAGTGGGAAGCTGCAAAATATCAGATACAGGTTTCTAAGTTTTCATTTTGTGACCTATTTTTCCAAGGAACTGGAGAGCTTTCCTCAAAATACGTCACTATCTTTATAACTAGGGATACTAGGAAACCAAAAATCCTGAACTACAAAAGTTCATGATAATGAAGAAAGTTGGGGGTGGATGTGCAGCCCGTTGGGCACTCCCACTGTGTCACATTTTGAACATGGCTCCCACACTGTCAAAACCGCAGTCCTTGACAAGTACACACTGGATGCTGTACTGAAGACCTAGAAAAGAAGTAGATTGAAGAACAGCATTGACAGTAGGCAGTCTAAACACTGTCTTGAGAACAACAGTCAGTCAGAATAACACACAAAAGGGCAGTGACAGTTAGTTACAGATTGTCAGGGATAAAATGTGTTTCCTTTCAAATGGCTACACTAACCTGCTCCACACACCAATCACCATTAAACTTCACTTGCCTTATGCTATCTAGGTTTATCAGCAGAGAAAGCAAGAAGCTAGAACTCAGAGATCATCTCAGGCCATTTCCCCAGTCAAAGCTATTACTACTGTCTTTCTGCAGTAGTGGGAGTGCATGAATGTACTCAGGAAAGCCAACCCTAGTGAAGGGTTATCATCCCCCTCTAAAGGGTATAGAGATAGATGATAACAGGACTGGAAGAGTGAACATTCCATACATTTGGAAGAAAGTAGAAATATTCTCTTTATGAAGAGGACTGTAGTAATCTGCCACAGAATCTAGAATTACATTGATTTATTAGACAAATATTAATTCATCTGTAGTCTTAATGCTTGCATACCCTAGCCTACCTGGATCAAAAACAAGACCTCCTCAGAGACAGGAAAGTCACAGAATCATGGACTAGTTTGGACTGGAAAGGACCTGAAGATGCTCCAGCTCCAACCCCCCTGCCATGGGCAGGGACACCTTCCACTGGACCAGGTTACTCAAAACCCCATCCAACCTGGCCTGCTGGAAACATATGCTTTTTTTCAAGTCTAAGCCTACATGTGGGATCTTAAAACACCTTCTCAAAAACTTAAAAGGTGTCATTCAGCCCTAAATATCTCCCTCAAGCCTTCAGTATTATGTTTACTCATCCTTCCTTATTATAAAATCTGTTGTCAGCTGATACCCACAGAGCACACAGGCAGTGTTTCTCCCTCCCTCACACCAGGCCACAGCAGTAGCAGATTGTCATCCTCTATCAGTTAATTCATCAGTTCTTGTGGCAGATGTCTGTGTGGTGGATCTAAAGGTTCCAGCCCAGCAGATGACTCAGATTTCAGCATGCTGGGACTTCATTTCAACTGTACGTTTCACTTTGATTCAAAACTTTCACCCAGAATAGTACTAAGAGTATGCAAAAGGCTGCAACATCAAGCATTCAAAAGGAAGGAATGGAAACAGAAAAGTTGCTTATGCAGAAATAATTTAAAACTTTGGTATATGTGTGCATGACAAGATGAAAATAAATGAGCACACCCCAGGTGAGGGGCTTTTTGTTTTCACTTCTTTTTGATCGGGTCTTCAGGTCACTCAGGACACAAAGGTGAACAGTGTCTAAGATAAGAATCATTTGCATGTAGGATTCCAGCCTCAGTGACAACAGGACATGGAAAATAAGCAGAAAAAAAGAAAGATGGAAGCAAGAAGACAAAGTAGTGTTGCAAAAAGAGTGCCTGGGAGCACTGCATCCCATCTCTGCAATTTCATTTCAGAGGGGCAAATCACTTGAAACGGATGCTTCCCAAGTGAGCAGTCACTGCCTATTCCTTGTCGTCTAGGTCCTAAGATCTCCACATGACAGAAATAGCCTATCCCGATCTTCCTTGGGAAAGGAAGGGGGGGAAATGAAGACAGTGGATGTATCAAACCCTGGTGAATGACATGAAACAAATCTGATCCCAGGCATCTTAAATAATCTATGTCAAATCAGTAGGTAGCTATGATTATAACTGTCTCTGCCTCCCTTTTACTATCCATACAAGGATAACATATTTGTCTCTCACAGGGGTGTCCTCCCCCCAAATAATTAATTAACACTTCTGAAATGCTCCCAGGGTATAGCACTGAGCAAAACAGAAAAGCCCACGAGATTAACAATTCTATCCTCAGAGCAGGATCTGAATAGCGCACAGTAAATACAGGACAGAGCTGCACAATGAACACTGAAGCTAAAACAAAACGTTGAATAGCTGCTTATTATGTGAAAGTTTTCCATTTGGAGAACTCTGAGAATAACATGAGCCCCTGTGATTAAAGACCATACCATAATGCACATACTCGAGAGGGCTGAGCTGGCAGTGAGCACACTACCTAAGTTCACTCATTAAATCTGTTTTAAAGAGTGTGTTTGCTTGTTGGGAAAAGTGCTGAATGGCCACACGAAACCTGTCCAACAATCAAGCCGTTATGCTGCTCTCTGTCTCTGAGGCTTCATGTTATCTCAGAGATAAGGACTGTTTGATCTCTGTAGACCATCCATATCCTGAGCTTGCCAGCGCTGAGCACTTTATCCCCAGTCCAAAACATTTAAGCACCTGCTGAACCATAAACACACAAGGAACACTGCTGAGTTCAATCAGATTATTCATGTCTTTAAATCTAGCTGTGCATATATGCTTTATGAGATTCCTTAGCTAGGCTATAGACATTCATTCTCTGAACAGCCCTCTACTTGAAGTGTGTTATCATGCCCAAGCAGAACTTCCTGGCCTCACAGTTTAGCTGTTGGAACAGCTCACATGAACATCCTTTGACATACTCCAGACAAAAGCCAGATGGCTTGGTTTAAACAATACGTTAATGTTCTGAGCTAAAGCAGCTAACCTGCTCCAGCATAGACATGGGAACCATCCACACATACCATCGGGTGAAGAGGTGGGAAGGCAGTGATGATAGGCATATGGGCAGCGAAAGGTACTTAAAGACAGAAACATCTTCTGCCAACAGCACATGATCTAGAAGAGCAAGTCTGTCACTTCAGTTTCATCTGCAAGACCGATAGCACTAGAAATGACTGCAAATATCCCCTTGCTTCATACAGGCCAACACAGTGACTTACCGTGATTGTTTCAAAATCAGTGACATGGAGATCAAAAGCTTCCTATCATTCTCTGATTTCTAGACCCATATACTCCTTCCTAAATTGTATATGGTCATTATGAAAATCAAAACACTAAAAACAAAATTAGCACTTTTTGTAAAACCCAGGACATAGAGCCACAGGTGCTTGGGTTTATTTTTATACAGTAACTACAGTAAGCACTCAGCCTTGGACCACTCAGTGCTGGAATCACTGTAGCTGTGGCATTGTACGTGCACCTCATACCCACTTCACTTATTTCTGTGTCAGTCACCCTCCCCTTCCAGAATGAACCCTTTTCAAAGGAAACAGCCTATCTTCCACACTGCAGCAGCTGAAGAAAAATCCTCCTATGCGGCAATATATATAAATGTGGTTTTATGCTCTTATAGCAGCTAGTTTTCCTTAAATGATTTAAGGGAATGAATACATCTCAAAGACCAGCACTGAGCCATTCCGCAACAGCAACACGAAGCTGCACTGCCTCTGCTTTAAAGAATCCAATCTCTCATGGACAGCTCCTCACAGCAGATCTTGTCTAGACTGGGAGGCAGGTAGGTTATTTTTTATTGCATTATTTTGCAGAGAGCTTTACTTTGCATTTTATTTCATTCCATATCCCCCAGTCTGGCAAGACTTTAGGTGAGGAGACAGTGGCAGGACAGACGCGTTCAAATGCATAATCCCTGATCTGTCGCAGTCTGACAACAGCCCTCCTGCAACCGGTTCACCTTTGCATGCAGCCAACCATCTATCATGTATTACTCATCTAAAAGTTACAGTCTACACTGGAGAGTAGTTAAAAGCTTTTGCAGCCTGAAGTGATTCAAAGCAGGTTGTTATTTTGGCACTCTGTCAGGGTGGGGTTTTTTCATCTCAAGAACTTAATGAAAAGTCACTGATAGAGCAGGATGGCACATGTACAGTCCTATGCCCTCTCTCTCAGGCAGCTGGCATGGTTTCCCATTTTGTCTCAGCACTTTGGCTATAGTCTGTTTGTACAAATATCACTGCGATCAGAGGGACTAAGAATCTGGTATTGCCTGAAAAAAAAAACCAATAATCCCATATACTGCACTGTATTGCTGAGGGTCTCTAAAACTGTCAGATAAACTCATACGGACTAGGGGATGATAAAATCAGACAAGTAGGCTTTTAGGTGAGTAGCTAATTCACTAAGAAGTGAACTCTAAAGAGCCACGAGAACTTTGCTGGTGATTTAATCTAAAAAAGGGCTCCTAACTAGTATTTTTTTTCTAAATTAAATAACCCTGAAAATGAAATGTTACACTGGTGTTTGAAAGGCTCCTTTTTCTTTCCCACATAAGGAAATGAACTGGAACTGGTTCATCTCAGATTGTTCACTGGGGAGGGGTGGGAGGCAGAGAGATAGAGAGAGAAAACATTTCCATTTCAGACCAACTCTGACCAAACATTTCTTTTGGTTTTTCATTTTAGCCACCACAGTAAATAAATTCATTCTTCACATGAAGGCAATAAGTAATAAGGTAGTTCGCAGCGGGGAACTACAAGAGTTTTCAAAGCTTCCCTGGAATGGGACAAAACTGAAAAGAATACCCTCGTTTTACTGATAGTGACCTTTAATAGTGCCAGGATTTGTTGCTTTGCTATCTAGAACCATTCCCTTATACCAACCTTCTTTTAATGTTTAAGGACCTCTTTTTTTCTTGGAAAAAAATCCTATTTTTCCTCAAAAAAAGCAGACTGCATGTTCTTTCCTTCATTTAGAAGGAAAATTGTCTTACTGTTTGGGGAAGGAAACAGAGAAAATATCAGGCTGGCTGTAAAGCTCCTTTCTGTAGTTTCCATGATCATCACTCTAATACAGCAGGGCCTAGTAGCCTTGGTCACAGGCAGAATGTTAGATCCTGCACAAACAGAATAGAAAGACAAATCCTGTGCCAAACAATTAGCAGTCTAAGAAAATATTTTCCATGCAATTGGATTTCACTCTGTATGTAAGGACCTTATCTATTAACCTATTTTTCTTGTACCTAAAACCCCTTCTGTACAGGTATTACTACCAGCTGGAAGATAAAAAGTCCAATCAAGATGTATTGGATGAACCAGGAGTTAAATTAAAGGAGCTCTTATCCTATAAATGATGTAGCCAGCGGTAAGAAACCTCTTCCTTTACTAGTAAGGCAAACCTTACTAGGGTTTTTCATACATTAAGAAAAGAAAATTAAAAAACCAACAAAACTTCAGGGAATTAAAGATCCAAAGCAATCTCCATGATGGGAAGTAAAAAGAAAGGACAAATACCAGGAACTTCATACAGAAGAAAGAATCACCTATAAAAATCTCCTCTTACTTTTTCGGCAGTGATTTTTTTCCTACCCGATCTCTATCTTTGTTCCACAGTTTTTCTTAGGTGCCACGTTCAATAATCCTTCTGCGCTTTGATGTCAAACATTCAATAGCTGTCTGCCTCCCTCCCACTCCTCCATATTCTCTGCAATCCATCTCGTCTGATTAGCTAAGATTTCACCTTCAAGAACACCTCTGCTTCTCTGAGTGAGCACGAGTGCGTGCGCGTGTTTATATAATGTTTGCAAATATTATCCCCCTCCTGTTCTGCACGCTACAGAGCAACCTCTGCCAGAGCACTGGATTAAACATCAGTGTCATTCAGTAATTCAATTTGGGGGGCCTGCTGTTTTGAATCCAGCTCAGGACATCATGAGAGGTGCTCGATTGAATTTAGGCCCTGCTTTCAGAATTATTCCATATTTAATCTGAGCTGAACTTCATTTCACTTCCTTTCTCCACTCTGATGATAAAAGACTTAAAAGACACAAGTGTTCCCTGATCTCATGCAGTGGGGGTGGTGTTGTCTTACTGCTCTCATATTTTGTTTTACCACTAGATTAAGCCACGTCAGAATTGCTGGCATCTTGCACAATGAGTCGGTACCTCAGGAAGCAGCTGTGCTGGCATCACCTTTCCTCACTCACCGGATTGTTGTACATCTCAATGATGAGCTGTTTCACTCCATGCAGTGTTGGATGAGCCCAAGGAGATGGATTTGCCCAGTGCCGGTTTAAATCAAACCCCATCAGGGAACACCTGCAGACACACACATAAGAAAACACACACAAATGACATATATGGGCTGTAGCCTCTTCAGGCTTCAGCTGCAGAAATACATCTGCAGCTGACGTATTAAAGCAAGTTATTATCATGGAAAAGAAAACAAAGAAAATGCTCCTCTGAGGATGAGGAAAGCCTGCAGCAAGAGGCACTTTTAGAGATAACATGACCAGAAGAATATCAACTGAAATATCTTTGGTCATTCAGACTTTTTCCCCTTAACAACACATCTGCTTGCTCTGTCCTTCACCTTCTGCCACCTTGCCACAGGAAGAACCTCCTTGGTTTTTGATGTTCTCTTCTCACCAGTGCTTTAGCTGGGGTCTATAGCTATGAGGATGATTCATAAACTTCACCACCAGGCCTTTACTTTGCCTTCAGTCAAGGCCTTGATGCAGCAAAGCTGTTAAGAGCATTGAAATCAATGACCATTAAGTATGTGCTTAAGGGATTTAAAGCATGAATGAAATTGCTCCACTAACCCAGGGCCTTAGTCTCTTCCCCTCCTGCAATTGCCTACACAAAAGTTAGCCAACCAAGGCACTAAGTTAAAATGCTTATTGGCCATGAAATCGCGTAGTCATTGAAGCATGTGTGCCACCTTGGCTTCTTCTTCCTGCCCTGCCATTTCTGTGCATTGTCTTGGGTTTGAATCTGCTACTTCCAGTCCCACAGAGTAATATCCCATTCCTTGTGAAGTCCCATTGAAACTCAAAGGGGTGTTGTTAGCGTGAACACATAAGAAATCAAAAAGCTGAAAGTGGCACAGATAGGAGGGGGAAATGTCCCTTGCCTACTGCAGAGATCACCTAGACAATCTGTGGCCTCTAATACAAGCAGGAAGAGAAGTCTCTCCTGTCATCTGAAACTGAGCTTAGGACCAGTGAGACCTTGGGTAATTCTTGCTCAGAAATTCAATGAAAGACCACACAAATAATAAAAGCCCAGGGAAAGATGCAACTTCCTCTATATTTAAAACAAACAAACAAAAAATCAACTTCACTGCTAAGCTTTAAAGCTTTTTTGAGGAAAGAAGAGCTTTCATTGATCCCTAGTCTATTACGAGAATGGCTGTTCAGCCTTAATCTTTTAAACACACCTATGCAAACAATAGAGATTTACTCCCATAGTGCTATCCTTTGATAGAAATTCTAAGAATATGATGACCAAACCCCATAAGTTTAATTGGCAAAAAGAAAGAAAAATCCTCACTTCTCTAACAGCTGAAACAAATGGTTGCATACAAACCAAAATAAAAACTAAGACAGAAAGGTGAAATATGTAGAAAAGTGAAAGGATGAAACCAGAGGATAAAATTCACTTCTAGAAATGATGAATTAATATTTTTCTGTGAACCAAAAATTATAAAGTTAAAGGGACATTCTTTTATAAAAATTCCCTTGGGATGCTAAGCAGGGAGGAGCTGTCATGCTCCTTGGCCTTAGACAACCCAACCGTCAGGCTGTCTGGGAGTTCAAACACCCAGCTATCAGTTCTGCAACACTATCAATCAGTGCTGACGTGGTGTACAGATGAGACACATTGCTTTCTGTGCTGGAAAAAACCATCTCCTTGTCTTGGTGATCACTTGTCTGCTTGTCTAGAGAACATATGGATTTCTTCTTTGGATACTCCAAACAGCTGCAGTTCTACAGACAACTCTGAAAGTTGTTTCCATCACACTATAAAGCAAAACATATAACATTTATATATCTTTCTCTTTTTTTGTCTTCACATAAACTGAGTTCTACTAAATCCTATCTTCTTTTGAACTCACAAATATTACTGTAAGATCAGAAGAACTTCCAGAGACATAGGTGGAATTACACTGGCATAAAACTGATGTAAGAGCAAAATCACAAGGATGAGTTTTTCGTTTAACAAAAAGCAGAAACTGTGGTGATCATCATGTCTTACTGTATTTTGGCACAGTTGCCAAGAAAACAGTGTGCTCATTCAACAGGATAACTTGCTTAAGAGATTATAACCTGAAATCACATTTTTTCTATGGTTAATGTGTTTCCACTTGCATTTTGTTTTAAGAATATTTAAAGCTAATAACACTACAGAATCACAGAATGGTTTGGGTTGGAAGGAACCTTAATGATCATGTAGTTCCAGCCCCCCTGCCACAGAAAACAAGTACGTTGTGCTTCCATTGTGTTCATCTCCAAAGCACGTTGAAGTGGCCAAGCTACAGAGCACCAAAAGCAAATTTTAAATTCAAACATGGATTGACAAAATTAAATATAAGACTTTTTAGGTAACTTTATATAAGTCATCCCTATAGGGAACAGAAGTAAGCAATATCCAACTTCTGTAAGATGCTAAGGCATTACAATTTGCAGTATTTGAATGTGCCAAGAACGTCTGGTTAGTGATGAATCTCATTGTGCATTTCAATCAACAACAACAGTTGAAAATAGTTGTATTTGCTTGAGAAGACTTTTTATAAACAGAAGGAAGCAATGCTTGACAAACAAGTTATTCATTTGGGAAGATTCTCTGAGCTCTGTTTAATAGGAATCCAAATTAATTTCCAAATACCATTTAGCCAGTCTTTGATGTGGTATATCACATCTTTATCAGTGTAACAACAATTAATTAAATTTCTGATGTAGGCATTACTATTGCTTTCCAGTCTGGGAACACTGTAAAATTTTAACCCCTCCACCCCCACCCCATTTTAAAGCCTTTTTCTTTCCTTTTTTTGCTTAAAGACAAATTTGTATCTTCTACATTCTCTCTTTATTCATCTGTTGCAAACTTGTGATCTCTCTAAGGAAACATCAAGTTGTGTTCCTTGGTACTTCAGATTTGATTATTGACTCTATTACATGTAGAACTGTTTCCCTCAGCTCACGTATATCAGGACATGACCAAAACATATGGTAAGAGTCCCCCACATGCCTATTTCGGATCCTGCATTTGTTATATTCTCTCGCTCCCAGATGATGTGATCTCCCTTGTGGCTAATACTTCCCAAGCAAGAACTTGTACAGGATAACTTAAAAATTGCTTCTTGCACTGCTTTTTAATTCCCCCTACCAATTTTAAACCAGCCCATCTCTACTACACATTGCTTGCTGCTTCCATTTCTTAACTGTTTATCTGCTGCTTCAAGCACTGGGTAAGCAAAGTAGAAATATAGTTATACTCTGGAAAGAGCAGCTCTACAATGGGAAACAACTGCTTTTTAATATAATACAGGCTCCTTCAATGTCTGAGACCAGTTCGCTTACTGCAAGCATCATCAGCTCCAGTGCAGTTTCTCATGTGACTTGTAAGTGTTCCCTAGATTTATAATAAATCTGTCCTCTACAGATAAGGTTTATTTTGTGCAGTAAATAAACTAATGTGGTCAGTACAAAATTAACCAGGGGAAAAAAACTATAGTATATCAGAGGACTGTTTAAGGATGATCTTTCAAAGGGGGTATGGAGGAGAGCAAAACAGGGGACATGACAGACTCCAAGAGGTACAAAAGGATACAAAAGCAGCTTCAAAATTAGGGTTGGAGGAGTAAAGACACAGGAGAATATCCCATTCCATGGGGTTTAATGGCCATGCCCATGAATGCTCTTAGAAACATGGCAGGTAATATTGACATAGAGCCAGAGAAGAATGACATGCTGGCACAGACTCTCTAACCTTTTTTCTAGGTTAGAAAAAAGTTTAATCAGAAGTAGTGAAATATATATATATACACATATATATACAGCTATATATAGAGAGAGAATATATATTATATATATAATTATATATATAGATATAAAAACTATATAGATAG
>JBCJKH010067609.1:0-21592 GCA_039877255.1 Loriculus beryllinus | reverse complement strand
TTTTGAAGCAGGTATTTGCTTCAATAATTATGGCAGTGTGGGGGAATGAACTCTGCCTCCTGCTCAATGTCTATAATCCATTTGAAGACAAAAGTGTCATTCTGTTTTGTTCTTATTTATGAGAAGTGCGAATGGAAACGAATTATATTTGTAGTTTAAACAAACTAGCACAATAAATCCAACACCTTCTGATTAAAGTGTGATCATATTCCCCTAATGGGATATTACACGAAGCTATATGGAGAATAATATTTTTACAATCAAATTAAGTGACAGTGATGGTTAATTTTAGCTGATTAGGGCAATATATGTTCAGGGCTCAGAAAAAGAACATTTATTTCTTTAGTTTGTATAGAATTCTCTTTCCTGGAGACTTGTATCTCAGCTCCACCTGCTCTCTGCTAGAACTCGTCAATTTAATACCTTTTAACAAGTATATTCTTCTTTGGAGCATCATCAGCCAAAATAATGACTTTGTCATAGAAAAATGAAAAACCAAATTAATTATATATAGCCAACAAAACACATTCTCTCCAACCAACAGCAAAAGAGGTTTTTTTTTCTGCTAATGAATTAATACATTAAATAATAACAGTTAAAAACCATTTTATATTACTTTGATCATTCACTTACATGTCATTAAGTAGACAGCATTTTAGTGCGAAAGGGCTGTGTTTACAAATTAGTACAGAGGACATGTTTCACACTGAAGATCAGCACATATATTGTGTTTTATTTCAGCTGCACATGACACAACCTTAATATTGGAGCCAGATGATTAAAAGAACATTACCTGAGCCTTGAGAGTCACTGAATGAGCTATGCTAAATTGGTTGTTTTCTATTTTGTGATTAATTGTGCTTCTAAACCATATTTTAGTGTGCTTTGTTTTTCTGTCCCTAGTCATCCCATATTATTAAAGAGAAATTCTGCATATCTCTCCTGGAGTCCAATTAAGGATTTGCATCATGACTAGATTTTTCACTTTAATTACTGTATATAAAGTAGGTTTTGACTTATTTCCATATTTATCAAACTATGCAGAAGAAGCAAAATTCATCAAATAAACAGATATCTGTGGCTATAATTGCAGCCTGCACTGAGCATGTAGGAAGAAAATATGAGGGTCCAAATTTCATTATGTAGAACATAATAAACATCTGAATAATTAAACTGTGTGTAAATCAAATGCTTGGCAGTAGTAAGAATAAAGAAGAGACACCTTAGTTTGATCAGAAAAAAATACCATGTTTCTAAATATATTAAAAAAAATATTCTAAACATAATTCAATCAGCAGTGAGGAGAAAAACAAGAACCAAAGCCTTAAATTTGCTGCTTGTTATCAGGTGAGGAAGGATGCCATGTATATTTAGAAACATTTTTTCATAAATAGCAAAATACACTTAGCTCTTCCTTCTGCATGTTTATTGAAAACATTGCAAGCAAACTAGAGGATGCAAACTCTTACACTGAAATGGCAGATTAAATTAAGACAAGAAGCCAGCTTGGATAAACTGCCTTAAACTGAAGGTTTGAAAATGGCATAATTGCTAAAGAAGAGGCTTTGTCAAATTTAACTGTGAGGAGTTCATTCTTCACTTAAATATATTATTTTAGTTCCCAGTTAAAAGGAATGCAGAAACATTTCTTTATGAAGTAATTTTTAATTACAAGTTTTAATTAATTTTCTCTATTTGCCATGAAATAGTACTATAATTTCTCTTACACACATTTTAAAGTATGGTATTTTTAGTTCTTAAAAAATTTAAAGGAAATTATATTCCATATGGAGCTTTCAAATTTGTTCGAAGCTAAAAGTATTATTTTGAGAACCAGACCTGAATTCAATGTAGAATTTTACTGATGTTAAAGCAAAAGGTAGGAACATAAAGAATATCCATGCTGGTTTGCACTCACAACAAAAAACAATCTATAACCCAGGCCTGCTGTTCTCCCCTTCTTGTTAAACGGATGCAGTGTGTATCACACTCAAGCAAAGTTATATCTACTTACTCCAGAACAAAGCTGGATTTTTAATTGAGTTTTAAAAACATATTTTTAATTGCTACTTTAAAATTTGTAGGTACATAAAATCTTTGTAATTTGCTGAACTTTTTTTAAAAAAAAATTTGTTGTTTAGATTATTTTTAGATTTATTTTTAATGCTACAAAGAGCTACTGTATGTTAATTGCATCTTTTGTAGATGCTACAGTTGTTTCTTGGAAACAAGAACTTGTTTTATTAATTTATGTCGTCTGCCCTACTCAGTATACAATAACAAGTAAGGAAGAGAGTGCTAGCAACTCAGGTAAGGGACAAATACAGTACTTAAAATTTGTTTTAAATGAACACCAGCAAAAAGGGTTTAAGCCTGTGCAAACAAGAGAAAGGAAGGCTAATAAAAATAGCTGGAGGCAAAGAATGTGTAATGAAATACATGCCAAATTTTGATCTACACTCATCAGCCGATCCAATTTACACATGCTGCAAGATAAGCAGGAGATGTGCTGATTGAGCAAAGCATATCTATTCTTCAGGGGGAAAGAATGGATACATATGCCTCAGTGCATTTCCTAAATTGGGACCTATCTAACAACCTCCCTATACAACCACCATTCAGCAAACTCAAAAGGACCTTGGGCAATGCTGAAAGTCTGGATAAAAGCAAATGTAGTGCTTGTTATTGAATAAAAGAGGAATAATCATGCAACAAGCATCCATTAGCTCTAACATTACTTTTAAGTGCTGGAAAACCTTTGACAAGGTGTAACATTACAATGAGCAGTTTAGGTGTGGTTTAGCTTAGTTTACCATATTAGGGACCATTATCTGCTATTACAACTGTAGCATTAGTCTTCTGTGTGGCACTCGGCAAACAGTTAACATCCCAGATTTTGGGGCAGATGAGGATAACAAGGAACACAGAAAAGTCAGAATGACAATAAAAAACCCAAAGCATGCCCTTGAAATAAGGTTAGTATACCTATTTGTCAGGGTGGTAACTTTCTACAGGGCAGATAAGTAGGGTGGACAAGCGTGTAAAAGAATAAAACTTGCTTCAGCATGTTTTCCCATAGCATTACATGTGCTCTCCTAACCCTCCCTGGTTAGTCTTCTTTGGTAGGGTAGAAAACCACTGGTTGAAGGTACCAATACAGATTCTTATTTTGTCTGGGAGTGTATCAACTAGGCAATGGTTTCTTTTACAAGAAAGGATGGAGGTAAGACTTCTCCTTACTAGCTATGTCTCTTTGCTCAGGATTGGACAATACAGTTAGGAACCAAGGGAGAAGTTTGCACCACAACTTGATATGTTTAACTTGGTACACAAATGAAGGAAAAGAGATAAAGAGGAAAGAATGCAAAGAGGTTAAAGTAGCAATAACCAATAATCATAAACACAGCAAGTTAGTCTCTCAGGAAGCTGACAAACTATATCACTCCATTGGTATAAAAATGTTAAGCCAACATAAATCTTCCATGCTAATCACCATGATAAAGTTGTGTCTTAACATTGCTAGGGATCAAAGACATCAAGAAATTATATTCCTAAATCTTTAATTGTTTTTCTCTCTCAGTTATACTGTAAATATTAAAGTGCTGGTTTTGACCAATGGCAAAGGTTGCTGAAAAGAGAACTGTTATGGGGCAGAGGTGGGGAAAGTCAGCTGTCCTGTATTGGTCACAGTCACTACTGGCCAAAATCTCTTTTGCTCACAATCTCTGAACTGAAATTTGTGATCTGAAGAAAATGTGGAAAGCATGATATTTATGACTGGGAATAACAGAAGAGTAAAGGATAAGAGAGCAGAAAGAGCTCAGATAATACATCTGTGCTCAGCAAAGGAGGCACCCAGGAGAAAGGACAACATCCTCTTTCTTGAAGAGAAACATGTTATATAGAAATGCATTTAGGTTTACTGGCTGTCTTTCATCTGTTCTGAATCTATTCTCCCACCACTATCCTCTCCAAGAGCTCACTTTTGCATGGAAAATATTGCATCAATGGCTGTGATACAGAGGAAATGGAGATCCACGTCTCATATTTCTGAAACCTGGTTACAATTTGGTTGCAATGCACGAAGTGGCCAACTGTGTAGCAGTAGAGTTTATTAGACTATCCAGGTGTTTCCTGTACTTCCAGGGAAGGATCAAAGTTTGTAGTTACAAGGGTGTATAGATTATCAGAGTGTATGAAATATATCACAAATGTATTCATTGAAACTCTGTCAGAGCTACTGTTGGAACTGTACTATTAGCCTTAGAGATTTCAACATCCATATGAGCATCAAACCAGATGAGGTAACATCTGTTTTCCTGGTAAGGCTGAGCTCCCTAGATTTTACCCAGTCACTTGACAAGCATTCAGGAAAAAGGTATTTGATTTTCATTTGCATATGATCTAGTTGTTGGAAATACAGAAGGACTCTTTTTGTTTTGTTTGACCATTTTCAACCAAACTTCATAGCAAGAGATATTCTTCCCTGCCTAATCTAAACAGTACCTTCACAGTCCTGTAGGAGTTATTATTGCTGGGTTGTTTTCTTTTGGTGCTTTGCTTCCCCTCCCCCCGCCCCCCCCCCTTCAGTGAAGTATAAACTTTATCTTCCTGGCTTATTGTTAGTGAAGGAAACTGAATTCTCCAGGTTGTGCATAATATTGCAATCAATTTTATACTAATCTCAGTCCTTAAAAATAAGCACGTTCAGTGGCTGAAGTTCATAATTTCTAGCTTGAAAAAGTTAGCTGACACTTTCTGACTTTCATATCTTTATTATCAGATGGTAATATTGACCGATATTAGGAATGTTTTTTTCCAGTTCCAATGCAATTTATTTTCAATTGTTCTAGGAAGGTTCCTGAAAATGCAACTGTTTTTCAGATTTAGGTGCTTAGGCACTAACAATATTTCAAATACCCTTTTCCCCTTCAGTAAACACCTTTGGTTGTTTTTTCTATTGTCAATGGTAATATGAAGATGCTATTTACATTAATACTTATTGTAATGCTGCATTCTTTTTGAATTTTAGGATGTATTTAAATTGTTCAGTTACTTGACGTGTTCATAAATAGAACTGTTAGCATTATTAATTGCTATCTCTGATCAGCTTACCTAAGGTGATTTATTTCCAGATATTCAAACATTTTAGCTGTGCCTCATACTACATTAATTTATATTTAAGAACTCAGCCTTACAGAATCTTGCTTCTGATATTCCTGATACTGTTGACCTTTTTTTCTCAGCAGTGGATTCTTTGGATTTTTAATCTGAAAATCACTTCAAGGGTCAGATAAATACTCATGGGTCAATAACTGACTTTTGCTTCTTTGCCATATAGGTCCTTTTCTAGTGACTCTGGACCTGATGGTTTTGAGACCCACTGAACTGTAGCACACAAAGCACTCACAAATATAATGTCAATATCAGTACTGACATAGGTTTAATAGAGTGCTTTTGGTGGTAAAACGTGCATACATTCATAAAAAAAATTTTGCACAAAAATGGCATCTATTTACTAATCTATCACTCTCAGTGGATTCTATTTTGATATTATTCAATATTCTGCTTGAGGTAATGAGATATGAAGCAAAATAAAGCAAATTGTACTGAAAAGCTTCTCTTCCTTCGCACAGGGTGATGCAAAGGATGCTTAAAATTTTACACGCAGAGCTGTTTTTGCCTTGTGTGGATCAATATGAATAGCATAAAATTGAATATGTTCTTCCATGAGTTTTAAGAGCTGCAGCGAAGCAGGAGGGAGCCCTCTGAATGCAGCAGTACTCTGTCAGTATCAGTGAAGGACTGCTTGGTCTCTCAAGGGAGATCTTATCCATAGGACATGGTGCCACAGAAAGTTGTGGAGGAGCCCTCCAAGTGCTCAGTCCTATTTGACTCTAAATTTCACCTTGCTTAGTGGTTTTCCATGCTCCTCATGTTAGATATGTAAAATAAGACTGTTCACAGTTGCTTTAAATTTACATGGCTACTTGTTGAGAGCTTCCTCAGTTTTTTGCTTTAATGACTATCCTATCAAGGGTGTCAGCCAAAGCTTCACTCCTCTCTGTAGCTTAATCATTTATGGTACAGCACAGTAAAAACAGTTTCTGGAAAGCTGGTGTTACGCTCATTGCATTAGCATTTTAGTGGAGAGAGACAAGGAAGCTTTTCCCAAACCAGAGAACCATAAGTAAGATAAATCTTTAAGTGGTTACTTTTGAAGACTATTATTGTCATGTCTCAGTGCTCCATATTTCAAACTTAAATTAAGTTTTTCCAAATGTTTCATAGTGGTAGGCACACCTACATTTATCCACATCTCTAGTCTCCTTCTGAGCTTTAGTTGCACTAATACTATAGAAGAACTGAGGTTGCTGGAAATGCATTTTCTTTAGGCTCAAATCTTTGATAATAGTATCATTCATAATTCATCTGGCACTTATATAAAATGCTATTTTAATGATATTAATTCCTACAAAATTAGTTAATAAAACACATGCCACATGAAAGCTTTTTGCTGGAGCTTAAGGCAGACTTAAGTTTTTAGAAGTGAAGTAAAGGGAATTGGGAAATTCTAAATAGAAACTCAGCTCTGCGTCTTCTCTGGAGAATGGGGATCACATTGTGTTGACATTACTTATTTGAATATATGAAAGGCTCTTTGGGTATCTACAGGGTCTTATAAACATTACAGTAGAGTTCTCATTATCTCTATTTATCCACTGTTATGCTACAGGCAAATACTGTCACCACTAGTTGTTAGTGTCTTAATGGTATCCACTCTTACGATACTAGTTAGTAAAAGGGCAGTCTAGAAAAAGGAAAATGGATGAATACCATATGGTACTGACAAATACAGCGTGCAGTATGAGACCAAGCTATAAAGGGGCAACATAATCCACTTAACTGTTTTAGGGGCTAGGAGAGTTGGCATCCTTACTCTTTTTCTGTGACAAAATGCATACCTCTTGGTTATTGGTATTGCAACAGGCTGATTTTGGTTTTTACTCAGTTTAGCAGGGTGGGAAAAGGATAGGTGTGTTTGGAAGTTTTCAGATTCCCTTAGTGTCAGGTGACACCAGGGTGAAGCCATGCAAAGGTTAAGGTGGTGAAGGGATGATTGTATCCCCAATTTTCATTGGCTGTTTATACCAGGTGGAAAGAGGGATGCAAATTTTGGGCTGTGCCTGTGTGGAGGAAGGAGTGAGGTCTGCATGTGCCTCCATAGTTTTAATCAAAACTGAGAGAGCTGAACTCTGTGGGAAAGTGATATAGCCTCTGACTTACAAATTCCAAAGAAGAGGAAATAGGAGATAAAGTGCATATATTTTAATTTCAGTACAAAAGCAAAAGTGCCAGGCCTGTGCAGTGGCAGAAACTGGGTGACACTGAAGACTGTGTAGCGCTACAGCATGGTGGCTGTGGTGGAGGCTGTTGTGCAGGCAGCCTGGGTAGTGGTGGGCAGGCAGCCAAGGACTCCTCCACAGGGAGTTGCCAGAGCTCCTGCCACAGGGACTTTCATGACAGATAGGATAGACTATGTAGAAACCTATAAATGCATCCTTCAAATGATGCCTCTCCATCTTTGTGTTTCTGCACATATTGCCTCTACTGACAGATAGGTATTAGGAGAAATACTCAGCTTTGACAGAGCATTTCAGAATTGTCCACTAGGTAGTGCCTTCCATTTTGCTGGAAATAGCCAGTGTTAACTGCTTTCAGGAGTAGATTTCCAATGACGGTAGGATTTGGCAGTTGCTATTCCTTTCCAGAACTTCATGCAGACTTCATATTTGTAAACTGTTACTTCCTCCGTTTAATGATTGTACAGGACATGGAAAAACGATTCAAGGACTGATTATACTATCAAAGAATACATTTTCTTAAATGCTGTGGGCCTTCTTTGATGCAAGTTCTTGAACACAATGCTCTGAACACTTAGGGTTTGTTCGCTTTGGTTTTTTTAATATGTTTTTATTATGCTTGGATGTTGCTTATCCGTGCCAACTTGAATACACTCACATAACTATACAGCCAGTACTCACCTCCATTTTTCCTTGCACCAAATACAGTATTTTTAACACAAAATTTTATCCCCAAGATAGAATACCTTAGTGCTTGTAAATGATAATTTATCACTTAGGCATTAAGTGCCTTCTCTGATGTCCATCACTTCACTTAAACTTGGATGATGACAGTCTCAAAATTCTCCAGCAGTTTGCATTGAAGTCCTCTGTCTTTTCAGTTCATCCTGGATAGCTCAATTACAGATAATCATGAACTGCATATTTCAACGATTAAGTTAATCTATTAATCTTGGATTCTGAGCTTTCCACTCCTGTTTGCCATGATAATCCTGCATGCTTTGCACTTCCAAGTAGACTGCAGTGTACCTTGAAGTTTCAGTGTTGTAAAAGCAATGGTTTTATAACAACGACCTACACTGGTATAAACAAAATGAGATTTGTCACCCTTCTGTGAGTTAGAAATTACTATAACGTTCAAAAGGTGTTATTTAGTAGTTTGCGTTATGCAGCTGTCTATTTAAATCATTTAATTTTGGCATCTAATCTAACTCCAGGTCTCCATCAGAAACAAGTAAGAAATCATATGTGAAAGCATCTGTGAAAATCTTTCTTTTATTTATGACAACATTAAAGAGAGGCTCTGATGTCAGTTACTTAACAATAATAGACGTACTTTTGCACCTATAGTGCTGGCTTACTTGGGCATATCCCTCTGTGGTATCTTATACCTACTGCTGTTTGCTTCATTATATACAGATGCACAGCAGTGAAGACAGTAATAGTCTTTCTTAATTAAATAAAGCTAAATGTTAATTAGTCAGAAAAAATTGATTTATTTTCAGTACATTCAGAACTTTTCATTGCTTGACTCTTCTTTTTAAAGAACAGGTTGGATATTCATTTAGTTCTTTATAATTTTTTCTTTATTTTTGCACTGTATTTGGACTCTTGTGGTGGGATCTAATCGTCATAGAAAAATTATAGGTCTACAGATGTTTTCAAGATGTTACTCTGTCAGTAGCAGATTATCCCCTGTAGCAAAATCTCATTAAAGTGCAATTTACAGAGCTCTGCTGATGTTGCCATCAACCAAAATTAAAGGCATTAATTTTTCAAAGTTCACAGAAGTCCTTACATAAATGATGTAGCAGTTTGCAAGAACAATTTACAGAAGTGTTATTTGCAGAATTAACCTACATTAACAGAACAAATGTAAGGGTAAAAGAAAGGATTGGGCAGTGAAATTGCAGCTGTTCATGGTTCGTATTAGGTAGTGAGTGCAAAGAACTGTTGAAACATAAGTTAATCTTCATTGATGCAAAATTGGGTAGGTAAGCTGGAACCTGAACTCTGTCTGTGAGAAGTTTATTATAGAGTGATCACCAGTTGGGGACACCCAGGGAGACCTTAAACTCTACTTTGAAACATCTGTACTTGATATCTCTTAAAATATTCCCATTTAGAGAATGAGTTTATGTTGCTCATGTTGTGAGTATGCCTCTTCAATACAGTACCAAATGCTTATCTAGGTATTTATTGTCATAGAAGGTCTGTATTTTAACTGAGTGTGACACTTCCATATCGAATACACTGGAAAATTTCAGGCTACTAGTACTATAGGGACTGGTATGAGAATAAACCTCAGTTAAATCAGTGGCAGGAGATAAATGACTCATTTTCAGTATTTAGATCCATATGCATACATAATAACCATATTTAGTAGGCAATCACCTAACTTTTGCAACCATCCCAAAATGCTGGCTAATGCAGTTGTGATTGTGAAGCCTCCACAGCCTATCTTTTCTACTTCTGTACGTGCTATATTTCAATATCCAGAAATTAACATTCAGCCTGTGAGTAATTCCATCCCTTTACTGCAGAGCAATAGAGCATGTGCTTAGAGTTAAGTGTCACCATCTCTCCAAAACGGGACGCCAACTTTTTAACTTCAGTACTTATAAGACACACACTCCGCACTCGCACATTGTTCTGGGTATTCATAAAAGTTTTTTTACCACCAGAACAGGCCAATATCATTAAATCAACTTGTTTGTTTGTTTGCTTGCCTTTCCTTTTTTTTTCTTTTTTTTTTTTTGTTTTAAACTCAGATAGATGTTTAGACACCAGCTGGTTAAGTCAGGACTGTATGAAGATGCTTCCAAAGGAAAGGCCAGTGACGGCCCTAGGCTATAGTTTACTGTTTTGGAGAAACATTTGTCTTGAATGTTACTTCAGTTAAAGATTTAACAAAAGTTTTGCCCCAAAGATATCCCTTTATCTGTCACTTGATTCTGAAATGCTCTCATTTTATCTTCATAAAAGATTAAGACCTTTCAGAGGCTGCTGTTTTTGTCTTGAGCAGTCAATTAATTCAGGCTTCACCTCGGATATTGACCATGGCCTAGCCAGCCCACCCCAAAGGGCAGATGTGAAAAACACTGTACACTCCACCACTCTATAAGCATTCTTTTGGTTGACTGTCTTTGTTCTTCTCAGTCAGTTTCTAAGGTGCTTCACACTTCTGTTGGGATTATAGATCTTCAATGATCTATGTTTTCAGAAGAGATGATGGATGCTACTTGTTTTTCAACACCCAGCTACAGAATTTTAGAGCTTAAAATGTGACATGAACTTGAAAACTCTTCCCAACTACTCAGCTGCCAAAAGAGAAGGCCCCATGTTGTGCTGGCACCATTGTGTTTGTGGCTTCGTCATGAACCAGATCTGGACTGGCTGAAAAAAATAGGGGTGGACCTGGAAGAGGGGGGAACAGCATAAACTCACTTAAGTGTCACAACTGCCAAATATAAACCCACAACCCAGCAGACTGCTTGTGAGTCATACTTAGCTTTGGCAATTAAACAACATGGATGTTGAAGTTGTCCTTAGCTGCTAGAGACAGAAAAGTAAGGGCTGGTTGGGTTCAAAACTTGAAAACATGTAGACCACCACTGCGTGTGAATGTGCAGCAGAGAGTGCAGGGCTGACCCAGGATCCTTTATCACCTTTGGGTCTCAATGGATCTATGCACCTAGAACAAAGAGAGAAGTGAGAGGTCAAGCTAGATATTATTTTGGAACAACACTGTGGAGAAAAAATCTAGTTCTTTTAGTATTCATGTACTTGTATGATTTAGGCCTGGGTTTGCATGGCAGAAAGTCATAGAATCATAGAATGGTTAGGGTTGGAAAAGATGTTAAGATTATCTAAGATTGCACATGTGGCTGTTTGGCATCTGTCAGTGTGCTAAGCAGTACAGAACATGTCCTGAGAGAGCTTGCAGATTGGGACCCTGAGTTTTATGGCTATAAACACCGTAACAAGTGGCTAATGCATTAAACCAGCATGGATACAACAGTACGTGTAAAGCAGAAATTAAACTGAACTGCATTTCTTGCCATTTTATATTTGTAGATGCTACTAAAGGAATTTATTATGGAAAATGATTGCTAGCACTAGACCATGATAGATGTGCTTAAATCACATTAGTGATACAAATGTCTGCTTGTTGCTGTAGTATTCAGTGATCCTACAACTAGAATAGACTTGCTTGATAGTACAGGCTATACATTTCACCCCAAATTTTGCTTTTAAGTTTTTAATTGAATCAGAATACACAAATAAAAAAAGAGCATGTAGAATTGATTGCAGTAACCTGTTCTGATGTTTGAACACAACAGGAATGGTATATTATACGATCTAAAGCACCAGTGACTGCAGCTGAACATAGTTAAATAAAACCAGCCAAATAAACAAGTAAATCTAAAGCCATGCTTTTTTTTTTTTGTATTGTAGTTATAATTATATAATTAGTGAAGGAGAGCATGCAATTCCTGATTTAAAATTTTTGTATGTTTTTTCCCAAGAGCCACTGCCTTGATTTCTATTTGTATCCATAAATATAGTACCTTGTTTTTAAAACAGTAAATGCATCAAGTTTTCTTCATATTCCAGCTGCCTCTGAGTGAATAGTATAAATCATGTTCGTTTTCAATAGGAATATTTTCACATAATTTGTAAAATTATGCAATGGAAGAATAGTTTTCAAATGAAGAATATTGTGAAACCACATCTCTTTAGCAATGTATCTGTATTCTGCAATACGTTTCATTATGTGTTTTTTTTGCATAGGAAATGTATGATAAATATTGGTGGTTGCTGTCCTTTTTCTTCCACATATATGATAATGTTTAGGTTTTAAAGAGTTAATACACAAGTCCATTTTAACAACTAGTAAACATGTGTTCCTGATTTGCAGGAAATAAACCAAGTTTTTTCCTTTTCTGTAAGCTGTTCCCCACAAAGCCTTACCTTTATGCTGCTTTAGCAAAAGTGTTGCTCAGCTGAAGTTTCTATATGCAAACCATTTTTATTCTTTAAAGAGAGGCAACCTCTTGGCTCCCTCAGGCACTGCTTCACCAGCAGCCAGGCCCATACCTCCATGAGCTCCCAACCTTGTGTGTGGCCAGACCAAGCTTGGCTCTGAACCCAGGAGTGAGGGTGTTCAAAGGAGGTTGTACAAGATGCTCCCACAGACTGGGAGCTGCCAGCAGTGCACTAAGAGAGGCTGTTTTAAGTTACTGCCGTCTGCAGCAACACCCTTGGGACCGCCGTGATAGCTGAGGAGCGGAGGAATGCAATGCCTGCAGACCACGCCAGCACCGCTCCCACGGCCTCCTATGCTCCCCATGGTGCGGAGAGAGTGGCCGGGAGGGTGGCACTGCCTCCTTCCCGGCATCGTCCTACTGTGGGAATCCTCCCTGGGGCTGGGCATCCGCTGGCCAGGTTGACCTATGGAGCACACGGGAGGAGAGGAGCGTTCGCTCCTTTTGGTTTCCCAATCAGCCAGCTCCCTACAAAGCTGAAAGATGGCATTTAAAAGTAGTTGGAGATAAAGTGGCTAGCACTGTCAAACTGCACAATACTTATTGTTATGCTCCACTAGAAAATAAGCAGGAACCAATATAAATGTGTTATATTAATATTTAATACGTGTTTGGCTTATGGAAACCTAGAATGTGCTTTAAAAAGATGGCACAGTGAGGGAAACGGTGAATGTTTTCAGAGAAAACAGTATTCCTTGCAGCTTTTGGTGAATGCTTAAACTTCACTTCTGTAAAAGTTCTAAGAAAATGTGAGAACCATATGAATGCCTGTGCCTTATGGAAAGTCATGAAATCTAAAAGCATGAACCGCTGTTCACTATTAACAAGTAAAACCTCATTCTTTTTCTCTATAAGGTCCTGATTAATAGACAAAAACCTTCTTCCTTGTTTTTTCACATTCTTTTTGTAGTTCTTTAAATGTAACACAGACAATAAATTATTTGCACAGATCCTGCTACATACCAGTTCCTATTTGGAGCTTGACTGAGAGGCAGAAACAAATATGGGTATTGTGAAAACCACATTGGGTACAAAGACTGCACACGGATTGCCACTTATAGTCAACAGCTGGGAGTCATATGGGTCTTTATTAATCTGAATATTAGTGGTTGCCTTTTTTTTTTTTATGGTTTTCACAAAATGGTGGGAGAAAAGGCACAAGGGATTCCTTGTTGATAAGTATGCTCTTAAAACTCACTTTGTGCCAGTTTTCTTGTCCTTTTCTAAAATGGAGAGCTCCTGCTATTTTCCTTTTAACAGTCTGAGACTCTGGTAATTAGAAATAGAGAACTGAATTTAGAGCTGTACCAAAAATGGCAGTCCTGATGTGTGCAGTGCATTAGGAAAGGAGACAATGGGATGAAGCAGGCAGGAGAGCAGAGATGAAATTTATTATCGGGCATTGCCTAACAAGATGAAAATTCCTTGGGATTTTCAAATAAGCACCACTGAAGAGCAGTAATACCAGTGCTCATGTGCATAAATCTTCCCACGCTTCAATTTTTAAATAATAACTGTGTCTTGTTCTGGGAGAACATGGACAGCACTGGGAGGAAGGATGGAACTGTGGTTAAAGTGAGTATTGGATACAGAAAACCTGACCTCTAATTCCATCTTTGCCAGTTTCAGTCAGTGGTAATTCACTTTTAGCGTGCCTCAGTTTCCCTGCTTCTGAAAAAATGTTGATTGTGTGGCTAGCCACAGGGGCAGCTGAGATACACATTCCAGTAGATAAAGCCTTTATACATATTTTAAAGTAATGTGTAATCTAAGTGCATTGTCTTATTGCTAGTTGAAATCTTTGCTCGTGACTTTAACAAAATTCTCTGTGATCTCCCTGAGAAGAGCTGCAAAGGTCAAGGCTATTACATTTGGACCATTATTACACTCCAGGTTCAGGAAAAATGAAATAAATCACTGATAATGAGAAGAAGTTTCACAGAGGTTTTTTTACAAATTACAAAGAAACTAAAAGTGGAACATTTTCTTGTTAAAAGAGCACTTTCATATACTACTGAACTAATGATAATTTTACTTTGTTTCTACTGTTTGCAGCTCTTTCTTGAAAAGAGGTGAATGCTGCAGAGACTTCCAAATTCCCTTCTTTTTTAATGCGGTTGCTTTTTGTGACTATAGGCTTAGACACGATCTGCAAGATTTTAATTCAAACAAAAGGTGATGAAAGCAAGAGGTGGAAGTGTTTTCTGGTTTCTATCATCTGGCTCTCTATGTCCTTCTTTTTATGTCATTGTTTTAACAATTTAACTGAATTGCTGGGAAAACAGTGTTTAAATCAATCTAACAGCCTCGTGTGGACACAGGCATGTTAGCCATAAAGATACTTCTTTCAGTATAGCTTTAACAAAAACAAGCAGTGTGGTACAAATAGTCTATACCAATAATATTCTGTTTGTGATATGAAGTGGCACTGATTTTAATGGAACCATTTATCCAACTGATTTAATTACTTTGGTGCAGGAACTCTATGGAGGCAAGGCCTTGGGGGGGAGGATGTGACGTGGACAAAAAAGGTGCAGTAGAGTGTATCTTGATTCCAAAAGAATTGGGTAGAATTTTAGCAAGTAAAGCATTTACCTTTAGAGAGAAATATAAGTATTACTTTTTTTTTAAAAAGTAACGTGAAGTAATGTTTTGGATTTAGTAGTATTTCTGGGCTTCAAATTTCTGGTATGAAAATATTAATTTGTTTTCATCTAAAAAATTACAGGATTGCTTTTCCAAGTGGCTCATTGAGAAATATATTACTGTATTTGTTTAACAGTTCATGTTGGAAGAAAAGAATATTTCTAGCTTTTGGGAACTAGGGCCTTTAAGAGTAAATTGTTTTGCATAAAATGCTAGTATTAGAACTGACTCATTTGCTTGCTGAAGTTTGAGAATTTGTGTCATATGCATAAAATATAGTGCATCTTTCCCCTTTTATGCTCCTGCTCCCTGATTATATTCTGTTTATCATATCAGAAAAGTCTGTGAGTAACTTTGTAAATGAGAAATGAGAAACACTGCATTTCTTATTATAAACAAAATCCTGCCCAAGCCGTAATATGGCAAAAGCTTGGAATATACCATGTACACTCTAGTTCTATAAATTTGCTTTTCAAATGACAAGATTTGAGATGATTGACCCACACTTTCTGCTGCTTAATATGTTTAATTGTATTGCTAATGAAGTGATAGCATAATGGCAAACCACATTTTAATGCAAACACACCAAAGGATAGAATTAAGGTTGAATGTTTGTAGTTAGCTATGCCTATCCTCATTTTTATATGCTTAACTCTGCAGCTTTAATATTGCATTAACTTGGTTATTACAGAGAACGTTTTGCCCTAAGTATAAGAAAAACGTTGATCTTTTATGTTGTCAGCCAGGGCAGATGCAAATCCTGCTACTTTTTATTGAAGAATTAACCATCTCCCTCTGGAGCACAAATGCTTGCAGTACTGATATAATTTTATTTTTAAAGCTATGGCCTATAGTAAGCTGATTGAATGGTATAATAAGTTATATTCAAATCTGACTGCTTATGCACTTTGTTCCTTAATGCCTTTGAAAATATACCATGTTCCAAGATGAATGCAAGTTATGCATAAAAAAGCTGTTTGTTACACAGCTCAGAAAATGTGGATTCAATTGCTATTAGATTTAAGGAAACCAGGACTTTTTCGATTAAAAAAAAAATTAAATAATTATTTAGTTTGTAGTAATAATATCAAGTTACAGTGCAACAAATTCCTTTCCATTATAAAGCTGAACTAAAACAATAACTCTTGAAGGGATAGCGAGTGTTTCAATTAATATTACGTAAATTTGTTTTACCATCTGCATGTATTTATTAACCCAGGACATCTCAGAAGGCCTGCCCTAAAAATCCCCATGTTTACTCAGTTGAAAACAAATCTGAAGATCCCATCTCATTCTCATGCTATTAGCATATGTTAAAGTATGTTCCATGTTTTGATAGGTCCTTCAGGTTCTATTTATGGAAACAGCATTTGCGTGAGAGATAATAGGCTAAGAATAACCATTACCTCACCTAATTGCTGTCTCCTTAAGGCTTCTAAAAATGTGTTTGGGGTTGGAGAGCAGGCAGCACAGGCAGTATAAGGAGTCCACCAAATGGTACTGTCTGTGTTAGTTACTAGTAATCCAATCACTTCAGATCAGACGCTCCTGAGACAGCTTCTCTTGCAGACAGAGAAATGGACTTAGAATAGATAGATAGAAGGGTATCTGGTAGGCATATAATAGGTATATAATAGCTATATTAATAACAGATAATAAGTAATGAAATAATAGGTACATAAATAAAGCATGCCAGGAAAGTGCTGTGCAACAGAGAACAGGTCAACAAGTTAACTTTTTAAAAAAGGTGCTTTTTAACCATATCCAAGCAAGACAGTTACTTTTCTTTTTCTTCATTGAGCACTGTTTCTTTTGTGCAATATGCGTCACTGCTTCCCTGATTTTTAGTTTTTGTGCTTTTCTTCAGAAAATTAAAGATTTGAAGGGAAGCAAGAATTTTCCCTTGAATTTTTTATAGCTGAGCACACTAAATTCTTGGGTAGCTTTATGTAACTAATATGTATGGCAAATCTGACTCTTCCTATAGAGGGCAAGAAAGCAGATCTCATGTGTCATTTAATAAATAACCGGAGAACCGAGACGGAAATAGGAAGATTTTTGCTTTCCCGAGACCTGTGTTGTCAATGATACTGACCGAGTGATAAGAAAGCTGTGGAGGGGTGCAATACTTAGGCTTGCTCAATATATGTCTGCTTCATCTGTGCTTCAAACTTCTGTGTTTTGCTACAGGGAGTCTTTTATGTGAAAGAGAAGTAAAGACCAAACTGTGTAGCAGGCCAAGAATGGGCATAGGAAGGCTATTAAACCACACAGATTTCCTTTAGGGAATCATTTCTCCCCCTTGAAGGAAAGGTTGGATGTAAACAGCTTCCGTTACTGTTTCATAGGGGTCTGGAAGCTTATTTTCAGCCATCCTAGATAGGGGCAGAGAAATGGAATGTAATTTTACACAAATGTGGTATTATAGATGTGTGCCACTGTATGGGCACAAATAGGATCTAAATATTCACTGATAAAGAAATTTTTGCTAATACCTCTAAGGAAGACACAGAAACTGAGACTTCCAGTGGAAGGGAAATATCATCCAAAAAGATATGAATGAAGTGATCTACTAGTTAGTGGTTTTGTAGATCATTCCTATCTTTTTGGATCTTTTTTAATCTACTAATTAGTACATCACTTTGTCATAACTTTCAATTTAAAGTTACTGCAAATTATCATGAATACTTTTGAACTACATGAGTGCATTAACTAGAAATGATAGCTGGAGAAAGAATTTGATTTCTAACATACCTACACAATTTTCCTGCTGTGGTCTCTGCCAGTAATAACACTTCCATAGTTTTATCTGGTCTTGCTTTGACCATTATTGGTGAAGGGCTCACTGACTCCAACCAAAGTTACACGAGATGCAGGATAATACGGGTATACTGCTTTGAATTTATAAAATGCATGAATGTGAATCTGTCTGGTGTTTTGGTAATCCTCCAGTCTGTGTGTGTAGCTCTGTCTTAACACAAATTACATGTGCTTGTACACTTGTAAAAATCTTCAGGACTTAGTAGATCTAAATATGAGATGCTTCTTTAAACAGCATAACTGTATGGCAAGAAGGTAATTTCAGGCATTCAGCTGGTCTTGTATTTCTGAGCCAAAAGTCCTATCTTTCTGGTGAAGTCCTTAAGTAAAGGGCAGGTAGTACTCAATTCAATGGGAGTTTTGCTAGTGACTTAAATGACGTATACTTTAGGAAAAAGATTTCATGTCTATTTTTTGAAAATATGCTATGAATATATCTCTACAGAAAGCAAATAATTTAAAAGTCTCCCAAAAGAGAGGACAAACAAGGCCAAATCCTCGCTCAGTGCAGTTATCCTTAGCAAGGTGCAATAGAAGAAAAGTTCCATAAAAGACTCTGTTTAAAGGACACTTTTCAAAGATTACTCTGCACAAGAGGTGCTTATAGCCATCCAGTACACTAAGTCTGAGAGATAAATAAAAGCACTGTACCAGTACGGTTGAACACCTGAAGATTAGGAGATAATGGCATTATGTTTGTCTGGACATTTTAATTCAGTGAGTGATGACACAAATGATATGCTTCTGTGTAATTTTGTATGAAGCAAGTCCTTTGCCTCATCGATTTCTGGAATGGAGAGCATTCAGTGGAGTGCCGCTGAGGGATTTCTCCCTGTGCCACTCCGGGCATGTGTGTGACGTACTCCATTCAAACCCTCCTCCTTGGACAGCATTCACTGCTTAATGGCTTTATAAAGAGAATAGTCGAGCGTTTTAATGACTTATACTGTCTTATGATTGCTTTTTCTTAAATAGCAAACTATTTCTCTTAACTTAGCTCAAAAGCAGTAAGTTAGAACCCGAGATAAAAGAACACATGTACAATGCCAGAGACTGGGTATACCACTTTTATTTACCTCTTTTTCATTTACTTAACCTTTTGAAAATGCTATTTTGTTGTACCTTTAACACACATTTACAACACTGGCTGGTTCTGGTTCCTTCTTGATTTGATCCACTGGGATAGGCTTTTGTCCAAGATTTTGCTAAACAAATTTGGGTCGAAACTTTTGTCTTGGGTCTAAAAGCAAAGCATTTACCTGTTGCCTTTGGAAAATAGAATTTGGTTTGTCTTTCTTCTTGGCTTTTGGTATAGCTTTCTCTAAAGTCAGAGGCTGAGTATACTGCTTTTATTTACCTCTTTTTCATTTACTTAACCTTTTGAAAATACTATTTTGTTGTACCTTTAACACACATTTACATGGATGTGTAAGCAACACCCTCCTAAACAAGAAAGCTCATTAAAAGTGAACACTGTGCATTATCTGGTGCTGCTTCAAAACAGGAAAACTATCTTACCCTGATTTTGAGGGTGACAGTACCACAAACCCCTTTCAGGGCACCGTTAACATTCTCTAAACTGTTATCCAAAACTACATCCCCTACACTGGCTCCTCGGGTCAGGGCCTCAAGGTATGCACTCCATGTGAGCACTTCAAGAGATGTGGTCCCCTAGCTGGAGATCAAACAATGTTTTCTCCATACGGAGAATTAAACCAACACATGAGGGTGCCTTTATCAAACTGTGTTTGATAATGAAGGCTTCAAAAAGCTAGGTGGGTCAAAATGTCAGTGTCTTTCTTTTGGTCTGTTCAGGTTCTGTATTGCCATACAAATTATAGAGGAAAAGGCTCAGAATGAGAGACGTCTGTTATTTCCCTTGGGAACTATTTCATTACTGGCAAGAACTTCTCTGCTGTATATTTCCTTCCCTCACCCTCCCCCGATTTCTTGTAATATTTCCAAGTGGTGTAATCTGAAACAGTTCTCATCTTTCTGTCTTTTTATCTACCAGTGTCTTTATTCTCTACCCATAAACTGATATCAACAGATCTGTGGGTAATTCCTGAGGGAAAGCAATGTCTCTGGTATTGATGTTTTTATTAATTAACAGAAAAAAATTAATACAACCCTTTCGAACATGCTGTTGCAATAAGGCTAGTTTAGGTCAATTCACTTGATGGTTTGAATATGAGTGCAGTAAGAATTATAACATGAATGCCTGTTGCTTTTTTAAAGTGACTTATGCAAAAAACTGGTGTCCATTATGCAAAAGACTGGTGTCCATTATCAAATGGTACTGGATAGACCATGAAGCTGCTCTGCAGAATGTAAAAAGCATGTAAACAATCAGGAAAGGGAATTTGGAAATGAAGGGAAGTGAGCAAAGACTACCAGCTGATGAATAAAACATTTCCCAAAGTTCAGAAAAGTCAGCTGCTCTATGTTAAAGTGGTTGCCAGGCAACTCATCTTTTTAAAGCAAGTACTTCTGTGGCAGATAACTCATAAAGACATTGAAATGGCAAAATTAACTGCTCTTGAACAATTTCTTCGATACATTAGGTACAAACAGGCTTTCATTCATCATCAGGCGTGCATATCTTCTTGTTATAACTTTTTTCCTTGAAAAAATGCATGTGTTTTGTCCAAAGCACTGAAATTTTAACTCTTTCTATTCATCTCATTCCCAATGAGGAAACAGCTAGGCATCTCTGCCTTAAATCTGGACATTGATATAAATCTGGTTTGGATGAAATAAGTGAGTTCATTCTCTATTCTGCAAAATAGGCACTCTTGTTTGGTGGATTAGAGCACTTGTGTGTGAAGGTGAACTTGGTTGCAGTCCACCACATATTTCCCATGAAATAGACTGAGGCTGCAGACAGACAGGGAGAGAGGGTCTAGTAGTAGATTGTCAAAAAACTGTGGGAAGAAAGCAAACAGGTCCTGGTGGCTCTTGCTGTGGAGAGGAGGATAAAGCAGCAACTGGAGGAGAAAACTGATCATATGGAATAATTTATTTGACTTTTTTCCTTGCCAATTTTTAACTGAACAATTTTTTATTTTTCTGGTTTTTACTATTGTGTTCATTATCATGATTACTCAATGAGCACTTTAGTGAAATGCTGAGCACAAAGGATGTTTGCAAGCTGATCATAATGCCTGGATTTTCAGCACTTTGCTACTAGCTATTTATCATTTGTAATTGATCACCCTGCATAGTAGGATACTCTTTCTGTGTCTGGATTGGATAACTGAAAGTTTCAAAGATGAGAGGGAAAACTGAAAAAGTTTCCAAAGACTTTCATAATATTATTGTTTTCTGTTGAATGTGACAAAAAAGTATATTTTTGGAAGTAGAAAACAAACAATAAACCATCTCTTACTAATTTAAAAGCAAATCTGTAGCATTTCAAAACCTGTGTGGCAATGCTTATAAAGTCTCTCTGGAGTGTCCTCAGCTCTGCCACTCAGAAACCACCTGAGGTAATGCACCTCTCTAACAGACCAGTGCAGGGTTGTGCTTGTTTCATGGCTATTTGATTTCTGCCAGCAATGTCATAACAAACAAATGAAAAATCCTCAGCATTTGAATTTGCCATTATCCACCTGAGTTGTCTTCTAGTGGCAATTCAGCCATAAACATTATTTACCCACACAAAAAAAAAAAAAAAAAAAAAAAAAACCCCCGAAACGACCCAACAAAGCCCAC
>JBCJKH010067606.1:1305-13962 GCA_039877255.1 Loriculus beryllinus | reverse complement strand
CTGTGTGTTCCTGCTGAGATTTTTGTTTGATAAGTGTTTTGTGACCTTGCCTCACACCATTATATGATGCCACCAGTCAGCTGATTTCTGGTAGTTAAGACAGACTTCCACGTTCTCTCAGACCTACCGACTCTTTCTGTAGTTCTTGTTCAAGCATCTGCCCCATCTAGGATGTAAGCAATTCCATGGTTGGTTCTTCTCACAGCCATCTCTGTGGGTGGCCAGAAGGGCTGCCCAATAACTGGCCTTGCAACAGTCTTCCTGCACAGTGCTTGACCTGTTATTATGTGATCAGCTGTTTGTTTCTTTCTACAGCAAAGCATTTGGAAAATGACACAGCCTGAAGAATAATGGAAATTCAGAATCTGGCTCCAGCTTTATTTATGAACCAGTCTGCTCCTCCACATCTGTGGAAAGTAACAGGTAGGCTGCTGCAAGAGCACTCTGCAAGCCCCTGCTCAGCAAGCCCTAATGTTAGTGAGTCTCTTGCTGAGTTCCTGTGAGTTTTTTGCGTGCAATGCTTCTCCCTCCAAAGTGGCAACATGCTGGGATGCAAAATAGAAGGTCCTGTCCTGAGTGAGCACTGTGCAGAATGGGAAGGCAGTTGTGATGGATTGGAACTGAGCTGTGGTGGTGTTTTGGGTAGTTCCTGCTGTGTTTTGGAGACAGCGTGTGTATGTTTGAAGTTTACTTGGGCATGCAGCGTAATATGACAGCACAGGTTTCTGAACAGTTCCTCGCTGGATAAATAGCCCCATTCATTTCAGCACACGGCTCTGAGTGTAACACAGCTGCCAGAGTATAGTCATCTGCCTATGCACATATATTGTGCTATAATTCCTTGTTTCGCTTTGCTCTTACAGAATGTCTCTGAACCCACAGAAGTTTTGCTTGGGTGAGGACTGTGTTAAATCATCAAAAAAAAGAATTTCAGGAGCTCAGACCAGATAAGAATGAAAAGTGTCTGCAATAATCACAATTGAAACCATTTTTGAACTAAGTCACCTGTCTTCTTGACATTGTGACATTGTAAACGGCAGACCTCTTTTCCTTTTGCAATCCCATTATTTTTACTGCATCCTTTATCTTTGTCTTTTGGAAAGAGCAAATGAAAATAAAACTTTGCTTTACATTTTTGCTTGAAGATAAACTGGAACGTTTTAGCAGACTATCTTCAAATGACTGTTTACTTTTGCAGTGGTCAGGGCCAGTACTCAGGGCGATAGCTACATGGCTAAACTCCCATGCTCCTTTTTAACAATTTAGGGGTCAACATTTCTGAAAGGGTGGAATTGATGGTGTTGGTACAAATTCATGGGTATGCTGGCCACTTTGCCTCAGAGAACTGCAAGACTGAAAGAACAAAAGTAATGTAGTTCAGCCTCTGGGAAGTGACAGAGCACGGTTTGAATTACACTGATGTACACATTTTAGTTTTAATGGAAATACTCTCATTACCTGCTAAATATAGTCTGTTAAACTCATTTCTGTGAAGCCAGAGCTGAACCACATCCTTTGGATGTGAAGGGCTGTTGCATTAAACCATTGTGCTACCCAGAGGGCTCAGTCAAATAAGGACAAGTTTGTAGGCAGGTGTAATTTCCTTTTAGAAAATTGATAGTGCTTCTGCATTTTGTAATGTGTTGGTTTTAGTCTCTACAAAATACAGCTTGCATTCTCTTATAACTAGTAACAAATCACGCATCTGGAGCAAAGATGGACTAGCTGAGCAAATATATTAGGCTTTACTGCAATCTGGTTCAGATCCCCTGGTTCCTTTCAACTTAAACTGTGCACAAAAATGTACTCCCAGTCTTCGTTTTTATCACTTGTATCATTTAACAGAGGTCATAGTGACCCAAAGGAAGCTTAGGAGGAAAGTGTTTTTATGGATCTTGGAAATGGATTTTGAGTGTGATAACAGGGGGCATGGAGCCAAGCCCAGCACTCCTGTGTATCTTTCATTTGCACTCCTTATTTTTCCTTATGCTGGGTGGATTCAGTCATGCAGCCATGTCTATGGATGAGGCTGAAATCTGCAATAATTGTTACATCTCTCTTCTCTGATGGCTTTTGTTAAAAGAATACTTTAAAATGTTTATTTTTTTTCTGTGGTTGGATCGTTGAATTAACAAATATGTAGCCACTTTTGAAAAAAACAGTCTTCTAGTGAATGCCTGAACATTTGATTCTGAATTTAGGAGCTACCATCTTGTGATGACAAACTTTTTCTTAATGGGGATTCACCTCAGGTCACTAGATTCAACACCGTGTTGTCTATTTTCTTTTTCACTCTCTCTTTTTTTATTTTTTAATGATTTTATCTGTTTAGATTTTACCTACTTAAGCTGCCCGGCTGATTAGACTGGTGCAAAGCTCTTTGGGAAGTGGCATAAATGCTGGTATCAACTAGTGTTCATTATTGACTTTACAGTGTTTCTGTTTAATGTAATGATCAATTTTTTAACGAAAAGTATTTCAAAACCTGTAAAAAACTAGTGAGATATGAATCTGATATTCCGATGGTAACTTATTTCATTGTTCAGAAGTGCTAAAGCTATCCAGATATAAACACTTAACTCTGAAAATTTATTAAAATTTATTTCACTGATATTTGTGCTATGCTTTACACCATCTTTTGCTACAATACAGAACCTAGGAAGGCATGTAGGTATCTAGCCATATGTGTAGCTGCTAGAGTTTCCAAGTACAAAATGCTCAGAAGATTCATTTCTACGAAATTCTTGGATTTTGCTATATCACACAGTTTAAAAAAGCTTTTCCAAGTTTTTTTTTAAAGGGCAGTGTCCATGTCTTTAATGTTTTTTTAAATGCTCTGTATACATCTTAGTTCTGTATTTATCAAGTTGTCTGTGCTCAGATCTTACTAACCTATGGATTACCATACTTTTGCATTCATTATAATTACTCTTCCCTCTGGGCAAGACTTAAAAATCTATTTGGGAGAGGGGTTGGTGCTCAGATGTACTTAGTACATTCAGTTTCTTTCCCTGTGTCCATCTGATGTAAAAGACTAACTCTAAAATGGAAAAATTACAAGCTCAGGTGAGCTCTGCTGTCGTTATGCAGAAATAAACTGGTTTTAGCATTTATTTATTTATTTATTTCCTCTATAAGTGTAGGAGTAACTTTTGCAAACAGAAGTCCTTCAGTAACTGTGTAGCTCAAAGTATCTAAATTTGTTTTAAATGTAAATAGTCTTATTTTGGTGTTTTATATAATCACAGATATAAACATTTGCTTTTGCTTTGTTTCTGACCACATCATATGCATCTTCTTCCTGCATGGGAAAGAAACTCACTGCTATTACTGACATTATTTTGTAGTCAGCTTTGAAATTGAAATTGTAGAATTCCAGGTCTTTGTGTGAAGATATTCCTCTTTTCATGCACTTAGTTCTGGTCACTATTGTACATTCAGTGCAAAAGAAGGCCAAAAGCCCTTTAAAAACACATTAATTACATTAAAACTTGTTAGCAGTGCTGGTCATAATAGCTACAGGACACATGTATCTAATCATACTATTATACTTTTACAGTATGCTACCCTTTCCTACCTCCCTTTTACCATTGTGATTTGTATTTGGCTAAGAAGCAACTGTTGTCTCTAATCAAAGTAAGAAAATGTAGTATTCATAGTTTCAGTATGCCATGAATAATAAACAGTACATTTCCTGTGGTTCTCTGGTTAGTTCGTAATAAAGTATATTACAAATGTAGCTCTGGCATTGTCTCCAGTTTAAAAAAAATAATTGTATCAGGCCCCTTATTTACCAGAATCACACTGAGTAAAAGTTTAACTATCATGTCAAGGCTATCTTCTCAATAACACAACAGGCAAACTTAAGTGAATGAGAGAACAAAGTACAAATGTGTTTGCAACTAGCATTTCCATAAGATAATTCACATTTTACTATGTACTTATGGAATGCCACTGTGACACTTGGTGGATATATACATGCTGAGTAAATAAGGGAGGGGAAATCATGTTGTAACATACTTCCCTTGTTGAGTCATGAACCCTTCAGCATATGTTACTGAGCCTTCTATCCAAGTAATTTCTGTCTGGTTTAAGTCTAATTACCCATTTCAAATAGTGCATCCAATTAACAGTGTTAGAATTCCACTTACCTGTGGATGAACTGCCTAGTGTGTTTGCCATTATGATAATGGCAGTCGTGTTGGCCATCTCACAGAAGTCACGTCTGGTGGGCTAGCAAAATTGCTCTACAGCGAAGAGACCTTAAAAGTGACAAAACCTGGCTCTGTTAAAGCAAAAGGTGCTTTTTCTGTTGACTCAGATGGCTTTAGAATTTACAAGAATGGTTTCAATATGCCCTAAGATCAGCTTTTTGAGAGCATTATGTGAGTCTCTTCTCCAGTAGCACCATGGTCTTCTGGACTTTGGGATGTGAGGGTCCACATAGGGACTAAGAGCAGCTCATTAAAAGCTCCCTTTCTGGACCATTGAAATGGACAGGCAAGGTGTTTCTGAGAATACAAATAGGAAGATGCATCATGTTGTCTGGTATATCTTATAGTAATTTAAGAATTTATCCCCAAATATGCCTATTCTTTTAACTGACGTCACCACATTGGTTTAGAAGTAATACAGTCACATTTTATTATCTTGCATGATTCTGTGGAACAAAACCCTTTAAAATCTTGTAGGATGATCTAAATACTACTTTTTTAGTTACTGGTATTATTTGAAATGCCAGAGCAATCACAGAATAATTTTAATTTTAATTAGGAAACATATTTTTGAAAAGTTTAAAGCTTTGCTTCTGGTTGTGAAAGTGGTATTAGAACAAGGTGGAAATGTGTTTGAAGTTCACTCCCAGAGGGCTTGGTGTCAGAAGAAAGGTAACTCCGTATTATCCTTTATAGGAAGGTAGCCTCTACCAGATGTAAGCTCAGAAATGGCAATTGTCATGAACGTAAATGACTAGCAGGTTTATCATGCCAGTCTCTGGGGCTGTCTTGAATTTTGGCAAGAGGCAAAGAGCAAACCAAGTAGTCCTCATGGGAACAGTAAAAATATGTTGGTATTGTTTAATTCTTTCATAACATACTAAATTAATTTATTTGTTTTTGAGCCTTTTAAAGTATAATGCCATAAGGGAATGTGTTTTTCATATAGTTCTCTTGCAAATATATTAAAGTGTTAGGGAGAGCAGCCTATGAGTAAACACATCTCATCTACATTGGGTGACTGGGGGACAATGCTTGATTTTCTTGCTGTTTTACATTCTGCATAATAATTGGCATCAGTGCAAAGTGATCTTACATGTATATTTTGTAATCTTTTTGTAGAGATGTAGACAACTTTAGAACATGAAGGATTGTGGAGTATGAGTCATATTGTTCGTAAATTCTTGCAAAGCACCTTGTGATAATACTCATAATTGGGTAGATGCTTTTGATGACTTTTTGTGTTTGACTAGTAACGTATATTTCAGCCATGTTTCTTCCAAACTGCTCAAACCACTGCATGATACACTCTGGACTAGGCCATAAATTCTGAGAGTTGAATGAAACTTACTCTTCAGTTAACTCATTGTCGGATTATTGGGTTATTTCAGTAGGAGATCCCTATTATTTAAGTAAACTGAAGTGAAAAATTTTCTCTGTTTCATATACAGTGGGTAAAATTGAATCTCAGATTTTTTGTTCCACATAGCTCCATTGATCATTCACAAGGTAATAGCTTCAAAAATGCAACACTGCACGAAAGCCTAGCTTTATAGCTTTTTGGAGAGTTACCAGCACCAGAACCAAGTATACTGTAATTGCTTCTCTTCTGTTTGTATGGAGCACTTTCTGATTTCTGAAGCTGTACATATTAAAGAGGGGCAAAAAAAGAGAAACAACCCAGATTTTTCCCAGCTGATTAACCATCTTTGCCTGTTACCGTATGTAGCCTCTGTTTTCTACCATTGTCGTAGCTTCAGCAGTAGGAGTCATTTTTCTCCTTCTTAGTAGCTGGTGCAGTGCTGTGTTTTTGACTTTCAGCCTAGGAACAGCACTGATAACACCAGTGTTTTTAGTTGTTGCTCAGTAATGTTTACCCTGACCAAGGACTTTCTGAGTCTCATGCTCTGCCAGGGAGTCTGCCAGGGAGGAGATCACTGCTGTCGGGCTGGGTATTTGTTGGCGGGTGGTGAGCAGTTGTATTCTCTTCTCTTGTTATTTCCCTTATAGTTATTATTATTGGTGGTAGCGGCAGTGATTTGTGTTATACCTTAGTTACTGGGCTGTTCTTATCTCAACCTGTAGGACTTACATTCTTTTGATTCTCCTCCCCATCCCTCTGGGAGTTGAGTTGGCGGTGGGGTTTGAGGAGAGGGAGAGTGAGACAGGGACTGTGTGGTTCTGATTTACGTCTGGGCTTAAACCACAACAACCATACACCCTGGCAGGTATTTTGAAGAGAGAAAAAGAAGCCGTTGAAAACTTCTGGAACTGTCAGGTTTCTATAGATATTATCTGACTGTTCACTTATCCATAATACATTTCTATATCTCATCATACATATCTAGACAGAGTAAGCCAGGGCATCAATCATTTTTATGAGTACTGCAAAGATCAGAGTTAACCTATGGGTCAAACCCACTTCATTTATTTGGGAACATAAAAAGAAGTTGATCCTTGGACACAACTTGGGAGGTTTCCCTTAGAATCAGTGGAGCTCTGCCAATTTATGCCATGCTTCTCATTTGCAAAATCTCCTTATAGAATCCACTGAGTATTCTTTTCAGCAGACTTCATTTTTTTGATTTCCTTTTGATATTGTCAAGAAATGAAGGTAACAATGGTGAGAATAATAGAAGTTTCATGCTTTAAAATTAAAGGGAAAAGAGTCTTATAAATTAACAGACTGAAATTAGAAGGACCTATTTATTTCTGATGCATTGTTGAATTTAACATCTGATTTTTTCTTTGATATTTTTTTTTTTTTCCTGGACAACTAGCATATCTATTTTTCCTACCAGAGCTGATAAAAGACATGTTAATCTGCATCTAACAATTTCTGAGTGGTATTAGCCACCCATACAAGTCCACTATGGCCAAATACGAGCTTTTTAACTTCTCAGCCAAATCTTTCTCAGTATCTTCCATGCCTGATCACCATTTTGCCTACAGTTTAGGCCGTTGGCCTGGAAAGTCATTAAATAGAAACTTTGTTCTAAGTCATCACTTTCAGTTCTTGAAGCCTTTTTTATATGACTTTTCTAAGAGAAGCCATTTTCTTCTATCCGTATTCTTCCAGATTTCCCTTACCAAAAAGTAAACTACTTCTCTTTGGTTTCACAGTCTTTTGTGTCTTCAGCCTCTGCCTCATCTTCAAGATGGTCTTCCTGTTGGCTGCTGATGCCAACCTTCATTTCTTGGTTTTGATTTCATGCAATTACTTTTGTGTTTTCCGCTGCTTCTAATGCTTGAAAAGAATTTCATGTAACCAGCCACTAAACAGTCTGTAAGTCTTACTATAGATGATAAAAACCTCTATTTTTTTCTTTTTCGGTAGCTAAAAGAAACCTCAGCAAAAACTAGGTCAGTAGTTGTAGATCACCATAAGTGGGACCACCTGGTGTTGTAGTTGTCATGGTTTAAACACGGACAGTAACTCAGAACTGTGCAGCCGCTTGCTTACTCCTCCTCTTCATCCCCTCACTCCTGGAAGGATTGATGAGGAGGAGCATGGAAAGAATGGAAATCCCGTGGGTTGAGATAAGAACAGTCTGGTAACTAAGTTTTAATACAAAACCACTACTGCTACTATCAATAATAATAATGGTAAGGGAAATAACAAGGGAAGAGAATATCAAACTAAAAGGAAAACAATAAGCACAAGTGATACACAATACATTTGCTCACCACCTGCTGACTGAGACCCAGCCCGAACTGAGCAGCGATATGGGCCTTCCAGGTAACTCCCTTCGGTTTATATACTGGGCATGGTGTGCTGTGGTATGGAATACTCCTTTGGCTAGTTTTGGGTCAGGTGTCCTGTCTCTGCTTTCTTCCAGCTCTCCGTGGCCCTCCTCACTGGCAGAGCATGAGACTGAAAGTCCTTGATCAGAGTAAGCATTACTTAGCAACAACTAAAAACATTGGTGTGTTATCACCATTGTTGTCAGACTAAAGTCGAAAACAAAGCACTGCAACAGCTACTAAGAAGGAAAAAAGCAACTGTTATAGCTGAACCCAGTACTGTTGCCTTTGGTATTTGTTTCTCACCCTTTCTATATCCATAATGTAATTTCATTGGGGTAGAGTGATATGTCTTTTGCTCATGTTGCCACAGTATGCAGCACAGGAGAATCTTCATGCCTAAATACTGTTCCTCCATGAAGCAATGTTAAGTAAGCCACAGCACGTTAGGAAACGTCTGAATGCCAATTCTCACTAATTGTCCTGCAGAAGCCATCAGCCTAGAGAAAACTCCAGTAGTCATCTGCTGCCTCAGTTTCTGTTGGAGAGGTGACAGATAAGTATGTTATGAATACTTTTATTATATGAGCTATCTTAAAACATTATGGTCATATATATTAAAATGTATGAAAGGAATGTGGAAGCACACCGATAAAATCACTGGAAATCAAGTTGTGGATTCTGTGAGACACATATACCTGAAATTATAGAACATCTGGGAAAGGGATATAGTGGGACTACTCATGTCTGCAGGAGAAGCTGCTGGAGAAGTTCTTCAAAAAATGTAGTTAAATATTAAAAAATATAGAGAAGCAGAATACAATTAAGATTAGATAACCCTTAGCATGATTGGGAAGCACTAGTATTCAGCTGATGAACAATGTGTGCCATAAAAAGAGCAAAGATAAGCTGCAAGAACAGACTACACTTCAGTGAACGTAGAAAAATGTCCTAGTCTTAAAGACATGAGATGACAATTTCATGTCATGTTTTCTCATTCCTTGCTGCAGAGCAAAACTCGAGGACTTTCTAATAGGAAGGTTACCTGCAGATGAGCTTGGTGTTTTTATAAATAACAGATGCTTCCATGCCCAGGTTTAGTGGTTTTGCACCACCCAAAAAAATAATGACCTGGACATAAGACCTCTCTATTATTAAGAGAAAACTGACTCAGGAGCCTGAAATGCAAAGACACTTACATAAAGATATGTGGAGGTGAGATACTGAAAAACAAAAGGGGTGGCCAAAGGATGCTGAAGTGAAGAAACAAACACAGAAAACATGAGCTAGAAAGACTGATAAGTTGAGAGGCTGGTTTTCTGAAGAGAGGGAGCAAAATAGGAACTTGAATACAGACAGATGGCTAGATGTTACAGAAGACAGGAATGGGTGACAATGGGAGAGAGAAATGGGAAGAGCATATTACTTATTTTTCTCTTCTGAAATATCTATAGCTTTTCAGTGTTGTGATAAAGATGTTGTGTTTGGGGTAAATTGCTGCAAGATAACCCCTTTCACTTGTAGTAAATCCTCATTCCTGTATTCAGGAAAAGCAGTGGTGAAAAGAGTTATTTGTTTTTCCAAACTGTGCAATAAATAGTATGATATTGCAGAGTAAAAGAGATTATTTATATTCAAGAAACTTTAAAAATACTGTAAAATAGAGAAGAAAAATCCCTTTTCCTTAGGGCTTGCAATGCCTTTGCATCTTTTCTGTCTTGCAAAATCATAGAATTGCTTAGGTTGGAAAGTCCTTTAAATTCATGGAGTCCAACCATTAACCTAGCATTGCCAAGTCCACCACTAAATCATGTCCTTGAGCACCATATCTACATGTCTTTTTAATGCCTCTAGGGGTGGTGACTCCACCACTTTCTTGGGCAGCCTGTTTCAATGCTTAATAACCCTTTCAGTGAATAATTTTTTCCTAATATCCAATCTAAACCACCCCTGGCACAACTTGAGGCCATTTCCTCTTGTCCTATGTTGCTTGGGAGAAGAGACTCACACCCACCTTGCTAAAACCTTCTTTCAGATATTTGAAGAGAACAATAAGATCTCCCCTCAACCTCCTTTTCTCTAGGCTAAACAGCCCCAGTTCGCTCAGCTACTTCTCATAAGACTTGTCCCTGTTTCAGACACATTCAAGCACCTCAATGTCTGTCTTGTAGAGAGGGGCCCAAAACTAAATAAAGTGTTTGAAGTACAGCCTGACCAGTGCTGAGTACAGGGAGACAATCACTGCCTTAGGCCTGCTGGCCACACTATTTCTGATACAAGCCAGGATGCCACTGGCCACCTTGGCTGCCTGGGCACAAGCAGGCTCATATTTAGCTGGTGTCAATCAGCACCTCAGGTCCTTTCCCACCAGGCAGCTTTCCAGCCTCTCCTATCCAAGCCTGTAGCATTGCATGGGGTTGTTGTGACCCAGCTGGACCCAGCGCTGAGCCTTGTTGAACCTCATACAACTGGCCTTGACTTATTGATCCAGCCTGTCCAGATCCGTCTGCAGATACTTCCAATCCTTCAGCAGATCAACACTCCTGCTCAACTTGGTGTCATATGCAAACGTCCTGCGGGTGCACTCGATTCCCTCATCCAGGTCATTGGTAAAGATATTAAACAGAACTGGCACCAGTACCGAGTCCTGGGGAATGTCATTTGTGACCAGCCACCACCTGGATTTAACTCCATTTGCTACCACTCTTTGAGCTTGGCCATCCAGCCAGGGTTTTATCCAGCAAACAGTACACATGCCCATCCAGTTTCTCCAGGCGAATACTGTAGTAAATGTTGTCAAAGGCTTTGCTAAAGCCTGGGTAGACAGCATTCACTGGCTTTCCCTCATCCACTAAGTGGGTCACCTTGTCGTAGAAAGAGATCAGTTTAGTCAAGCCAGTCAAATTAAGCTCCTTTAATTTTAAACTACTTTTATTTATTTTCACTCAGTTTTTATTAGACCTATCTTTTTTTTTTTTTTTCGTGGTCTTAAGAAGTAAACAACAAGTCTTAAATCAGCTGATTCTTTTAAACTGCTCTCCTTGAGTTAGCTAGGAAAAGCACAAGCAGTCCTTAAAATACAGAGGGAAAGTAACACCATTGCCAGTTATCAGTTTGTAATGTATTGAACAGTACTTGAATTAACTTGAATGCCTTCTGTGGTGGAAAATGTTAGAATTTACTTTAAACTGTAAAGAGTCAAATACTTAAGAAAGAAACCCCAACAAACTGTAAAATGCTTTATTAGTGTTGTCAAAACCAGCAACGAGTCAGATTTTCCCTTGTGGTATGTTGCTTGTGAGAACAGTGCAGACTGTCATGCAAGTCTGAAATCACAGGCAGTCCAGACAATGTGGTATGGAATCACATTGTCACTATACTGGCCTTTGGGAAGGATGGATATCTTGGAGGTCCTTTGTCCAGTCAAATTGCAGGCAAGGAGTCCAGGTAGGTCTCATGACGGAAGCAGGTATATCTCTAAGACCCTATTTTCTAGGTCTGTCTCCCTTCTTGCCTGCTTGAGGTCCATGGAGATTATCAGGAAACAGAAGAGAGGAGTCTCTGCAACATTGGGGGTGTTAGGCATATAGGACTAGATTTTCTAGCAGTGTGAAGAAAAATGGCAGAGGAAAACATACTTGTTCTCATCTCCCACTCCTTGCCAAAATCTACCACCAAACCCAAGAAATACTGTACACAGGCCAGGGACAAGCTCAGTGTACTTCAAGCTACTATTAAGAAGCTGTTACTTATTTGAAACTTCAAACAAGGTTACAAAATCATAAGCATAAAAATCAGCAGAGGATATGCTCTTCCCACCCCCATAACATAAATCCCAGTATGACAAATTACCAGAGGCCTGCAGCAGTCAGAAAAACCCAAATGTTTGCTCTCTCTTTACAGAGGTTTTAAAGAATAAAACTCATAAATATTGAAACTACCCAGGACAGTAGATGGAGTTCACAGTGTCACTGTCAAAACCTGGCTTTCTCTTGGCTGCCCTCATAGTAAGGCTTTTCAAGTTAGATCCAGAGAAGACTTGTGCATACAGAAATGTCTTTAGTTTTACTTAGTATCAGCCAATAGTGGACAAAATACTTCTAATATGGCAATGATAACTTACATATTGTACCTGTAGTACTTGCCTTGCAAGTGAAATTAAAGGAAGAAGGGACCAATACTCTGTGTTTTGCCCTTAGCCTGCTTGTCTTATGGATTTACACACATTTAGGTAGCATTCCTTCTTGGCAATGGTGCAGCAGCAGTAATACAGGAAGACAAGACTGGGTATAGCATAAAACATGACTGTACAGACATGTGGTTGTTCCATCTACATATTATAAAAGAATCTCTGCAGGCAAGACCCCAGTCAATACTTAAGTCTGGATTGTTCATTGGCATGGGTGCCCAAGATGAGTTTCTCACTCGACACGTCCAAGAGACCAGCCTTGGACTGCTTCTGGCTTCAGTATGGCCATCTGCAAAATATTCTCAGGGTTGTAGATGTCTCCTTTACTTCACAGTCTAAATCACCACAAGGTGTTAAGTCTTCCTAAGAAGGTCTTTGTGTTTGTTTCGTCTGCTCGTTGTGGGTGCCCTGAGATAGACAGAGCTGAACACTTGAGGCCTGCTTGTCCCAGGCATAGTTGCATTGGAAACTTATGAATACTCTATCTTTTGCTACTGAGCAGAACATGCT